>CAXITT010000105.1:811668-843526 GCA_964033795.1 Lymnaea stagnalis | reverse complement strand
TTTTTTTTTTTTTTTTTTTTTTTTTTGCCATTGAAATGTATCAAATCTTTCTGTTGAGCTAGATCTATGTTTCAGCCTGTTGCGCAACTTGAACAAATGTCCCCCGGGCCGGTCACTCCCCTCCCCTCCCGTCCCCTCCGCTGTTGGCCAGTGGTTGCAGCATGCGCCACATTCAATGAAGTCCACACAGCGTTCCGTTCTAGGTGTGCTTCCTAACTTTTCGTTGGAATCAGTTCCCCGTGTCATGCGCAGACCAACACATTTCCAACCCGAGATTTGAGATGAACAACAGGTAGATGTAATAAAGTTGATGGATTGCTATACGATTATCAAATATCAAATTAGCACTGATTGAAGTCTCTTTAAGAAATGCGGTGGCAACAATTTGAGAAACACTTAGTTTTAAGAGTTCTTGGACCACAATACCAGCTTGAGCACCACCGTAAACTTACGTTTTTGTTGACATGGGAGATAATTGTAGCGTAGCAAAACATAGTCACGTGGTAAAACCACAACGATGATTCGATGATTGGTGGTTGTGCTCAGCTGGAGGGGGTTGAGGGGGACGATGATTGGCTTGTGGTTGTGCTCAGTTGGGGAGGGTGGAGGGGGGTGCAGTAGACAGCTGCATGGAGTCAGTAATAATACACACATACATCCAAAGATAAACACACCCACACACACGCTTTCAATGTCAAGGACGTGAAGTGTTAGACAATGAATTATGCCCCTTTTCTTGTTTCTTTTTACATGGACCCCAACAAATAGACCAAAAAATAGACCAACAAATACAAATAAAAATAAATAGACCAATAGTTAGACCAACACATACACCAAAAATACACCAACACATAGTCCAACAAAACACCAACAAATACAGAACTGCCTATTTAAAATGGTGGATTTTTAGTGAAAGTCAAACTTCCTAGAGGATTTTTAATGTGACAAGAGTTACTGTGAATATTATTATATGTTTAAATAACGTGCCACAATAGTGAATATTATTATATGTTTAAATGACGTGACACAATAGTGAATATTATTATATGTTAAATGACTTGACACAATAGAGAATATTATTACATGTTAAATGAGTGGACACAATAGTGAATATTATTACATGTTGAATGACGTGACACAATATTGAATATTATTATATGTTAAATGACGTGACACAATAGTGAATATTATACATGTTAAATAACTTGACAAAATAGTGAATATTATTACATGTTGAATGACGTGACACAATATTGAATATTATTATATGTTAAATGACGTGACACAGTAGTGAATATTATTATATGTTAAATGACGTGCTGTGAATATTACTTGTATTTTGAATTTTGTGATTATGTGTGATTGTATGCTGTTAAGGGGATTATGTGAGTTTTTCATTGTCTCTAAGCTGTGATATAGAACATCTTTAGCTAGGGGTCTATGATCTGTCATCTTTAGCTAGGAGTCCATGATCTGTCATCTTAAGCTATGAGTCTATAATATGTCATTAATCTAAAAGGACAGTAGCATTGAATTTATTAATTAAAGGTTTGCCTAAATGTTCATTTCTAGACCTGACTGTTTATTGGCACATCAGCAACACGACAAAATGTTCATTTCTAGACTTGACTGTTTATTGGCACATCAAGCAACACGACAAAATGTTCATTTCTAGACTTGACTGTTTATTGGCACATCAAGCAACACAACAAATGTTCATTTCTAGACTTGACTGTCTATTGGCAAATCAAGCAACACAACAAAATGTTCATTTCTAGACTTGACTGTTTATTGGCACATCAAGCAACACAACAAAATGTTCATTTCTAGACTTTACTGTTTATTGGCAAATCAAGCAACACAACAAAGTGTTCATTTCTAGACTTGACTGTTTATTGGCACATCAAGCAACACAACAAAATGTTCATTTCTAGACTTGACTGTTTATTGGTACATCAAGCAACACAACAAAATGTTCATTTCTAGACTTGACTGTTTATTGGCACAACAAGCAACACGACAAAATGTTCATTTCTAGACTTGACTGTTTTTAGGGACATCAAGCAACACGACAGGCGTCTTATGTTACGACGACGTTGTATGTCAAGACGAGTGCTGTCACGATATGGACTTTGGCATGCCATATTGTTGTTCAAAGTATATGGGGTAAGTGATTACATATGTAAGATAAGTGCTACATATGAAATGTGGAGCATGCATGCTACATTTGAAAGAAAGATGAGATATGATTGCTATTATAGAAAAATGGGATATATACCAGTACTCCATTAGAAATACTGGATGAGTGCTAAATTAGAAAGACGGGATATGATTGCCTAATTAGAAAGATGGGATATATACCAGAATTACCATTATGTACGATTCTTTGTCATATCATTACTTATCAGTCTTAAATCTGTTAACTCTCTCTGCAGATTCATTTACCTTGGCCTGATGGTTGGGGCAGGTGCTATCGTTGCAGTGCTTGTTATCGCCTGCTACATTTGTATGACGAAAACTGAAAGACAACTGGAGGCAGCAGGTATGTTATTATTTGAAAAATGACGTAGGTGCATATTGTATGACATTGGTGCATATTGTATGTCGTAGGTGCATCAGAGATTGTGTTTTCTGTGGCAGTTCTTAAATGCCCCACATAACAATACAGCATCACATAAAAATCTATATAAAGTGATGGAAGCCTCCTTGTCCCCCAAATATTCAATTCAAGAGTTCATTATGAATAATGAATATTAGTCATATTTTTTTTTTCATCAAATCGATTCATCAAATCAATTCATCAAATCCTGTGATAGTCTATAATTATGTTTTCAGTTTTAATTCTTTATATTCAAGTAACGCTGGGTGGGTAACTGGGAAGATGTTTAAGTGGGTGGGTCGCTGAAAAGGTGGCTGGATGGATGTCTGATTGGGTGGATGGCTGGATGGGTGGCTTGATGAATGGATGGGTAGGTGCATGGATGGGTGGCTGGATGAATGGATGGGTAGGTGCATGGATGGGTGGCTGGATGAATGGATGGGTAGGTGCATGGATGGGTGGCTGGCTTGATGGATTGATGGGTGGCTGGATACATTAACGTTAAAAATGTGGCCTTCAGTCCGCACTATGCCACAGACCATCAAAACGATCTGCTGATGCTGACTAAGCAACCAACCTTTTCTCCTAACACTTTAATTCAATCTAGATTGGTAGCAATTGCTTCCCCCCCCCTGTGTTGATGCCCCTGATAAGTTAGACCGAAAATCCCCCCCCCCTTTTTTTTCCCCACCCCTCCACCCCTTTTCAAATCTAAGAGAATGTTTGAATCACGTGAATAACAGCCAGAACTTAATCTATTTTTCTACCAGCCAAACTCGAGGCGGCTAAAGCAGCCAACAATCATGGCAATGTGGGCGTGGCCGAGGCATCATCAGCAACTGACCAGACTGACGTTGAGAGTGAAGTGAACTCTGACCTCAGCCTGTCACCCCCAGCTTACAATGAGGTCATGCGAACGTTTACCCGATGCCACTCATGTGACGTCGGCAGGGTGCCAAGTTCCCAGCGTGCAGCAGATCTCGTCGACTTGCTCATGCGCCAACACAGCGAAGGGAATCAGACGCCAGGCTGTACATTGCCTCCCTTGGTGGACGTGGCGGCTCTCATCGCGCGCCATAGAAGTGAACACGGCTTGTTCCAAGGGTTACCTCCCCTCATGTCACATGACGACCTCAACAATAAACTGCCGACCTACGAAGAATGTACGTCACAAAGCACAAGGTCAAGGTCTAACACGTCAGACGAGGTTAGTGAATTTAAGGCGTCTAATCAACTCCTACAGACGTGTTCTCATTGTTTCCAGGGTGATAACGCTGCCACACAAACGTGTGACGTGAAGATGGAGTCGCAAGACAGCCATTTTGTTAGTGTGAGTGAAGCTATGCTGGGGGGAATGTATGGCGTAGATGATGCAAATGTTCAGTTCAGCTCTGAACACAGACCATCAACTCGTTGTTGTGATCTAGGTACTTCGGCAATTTCTTCTGACCTTGACACCACCACGTGTGCTCCAAACGGTGAGAGATCTCAGGGTAAAGCTATACATCTAACAGACGATGGCCTTAGAAATTCTGGAAGTGACGTCATGATGACAAAAGAATGTGATTTAATAACGCAACCATCATCACGTGATCACAGCACGAGAACCAGGATGGCTGAGTTGAATCAGTCCACGGGTCAGTTGGAAAAGTCCACTGGTGAGTTGGGTGAGTCCACTGGTGAGGTGGGTGAGTCCACTGGTGAGTTGGGTGAGTCCACTGGTGAGATGGATGAGCCCACTGGTGAGGTGGATGAGCCCACTGGTGAGGTGGATGAGTCCACTGGTGAGGTGGGTGAGTCCACTGGTGAGGTGGATGAGTCCCCTGGTGAGGTGGGTGAGTCCACTGTTGTCCATGAAGGGATAACAGCTTACGCGGAATCCAGTAAAGAAATGTCCCCTAAAGCACGGAACAACACTTGTTATGTCCAACATCCTGATCCAGTAGCGTCAACAGCGACATGTTCATCAGTCGTTGATGGTGAAGTTACCCATGAAGAAGATAATTTATCCTGCAGTAACTAACCCCTACCACCTCACTCCACCCCCTAGTGACTCTGTAAATATATTATCAACAGCAATGGCATCAAGACTCAAACTTTTCGTTCTATCAAGAGAATTTTTCCAAAAAGCTCTCGGAAAACATAAGTTTGACTCATGAAAGCAAGACTGAGGTTTGGAGTAGAAGAATGTTGCTTGTACCCAAGTTGTGATGCACAGACAAGGA
The DNA here is from genome assembly GCA_964033795.1 of Lymnaea stagnalis. NCBI lineage: Eukaryota > Metazoa > Mollusca > Gastropoda > Lymnaeidae > Lymnaea > Lymnaea stagnalis. The sequence continues at coordinate 838,702 of CAXITT010000105.1, read as the reverse complement.
AGTTGGGTCTCTGACTGTTGAACCTGAATGGACTTACAAGGCAGACTGAAAGCCAGTTGAGTACCAAGAGTTGGTAACGTCAGGAGCAGTCTTTGACCAAACCTCCCTCCCTACCCCCCTCCCCCCGCTCACGAAAACCACAAACCATGAGCCATAGGCCAAGAGCCATAAACTATGAGCCATAAACATCATAAACTGTCACAAATCTAAAACCAACCAATTATATCTGGTCAGATCAACCTATATAAGGCTGCAGTAACCAATTCTATTTGGTAAGATCAACCATAATAAACCTAATCTATGTGGTTAGATTAACCTGAATAAACCAATTCTATCTGGTCAGGTCAACCTTAATAAAGCAATATGCTATCTCGTCGGATCACCTTCATTACAGCAATTATATCTTGTCAGATCACCTTCAATAAAGCTATATAAACCGATTCCATCTGGTCAGATTTATGATGAATGGGCCGCACGCTGAAATATTTCTCCACCAAAAATTGTTTTTCGAGACTTGATTAAGGTTTAAGTAAATAAACAAATTGTGAATGTGTATCTGTAAAGTTTTCAAAAAATGTGCAACCACAAGAGGGAATCCAAATTAGAAATAAATGATAGGAGATCATAGCTGAACACATTTCAGCAGTGTATGAAGGAGTCAAAAGGGCAGAAATGCACGAAACAAACTCCTGGCAACTCCTGGCAACTCCTGGCAACACAAATGCCAAATTTATCCAGGAGTAAAGTTTCTACAGCGAAAAGTGCAGCCGAGACTGTAAAACAGGTTGGCCTCGTGATCCATTTGATGAAGCATGACACCAAAGCAGAATTTAAGTGTCTGGGATAAGCATGACCCCACAGCAGAATTATAGTATCTGGGATAAGCATGACCTCAAAGCAGAATTATAGTATCTGGAATAAGCATGACCCCAAAGCATAATTATAGTATCTGGAATAAGCATGCCCCCAAAGCAGAATTATAGTATCTGGGATAAGCATGACCTCAAAGCAGAATTATAATATCTGGAATAAGCATGACCCCAAAGCAGAATTATAGTATCTGGGATAGGATAAGCATTACCTTCAATATTAACAACATGAAGATGAGCAAGCTACCCTTTCGCTATTATTACTCCCCCTTTAAATGAAATGACATTATGTACCTTTAATTACTAAAAAAAAATTTAAATACCTACAATCAAAATGAAATCATTAAAAAAATCATTAAAAAAATATGATGAAAAAAGAAATAATATGTTGTCATTGTTCAGGAAATAAAGTGGTAGTCAATTATCAAAGTAAAATGTTTTGCATTCATTACGTGGGAAGCAAAAACCAGACTTTATGTTATCACTCCAACTGCCTCTTAGAAGTCTTCAACCTTGGCCGTTCAAAATATCTCTCACTCTCACCCCATTCAAATGTTGTTTTCCAGTCAGTGGCGTAGTGCAGCCCCAGGGTGGGTCAGGATTGTGGTTGCCCCCGTCCACGAAAAATACGTCATCCAACCTACTAAACATCTGGTATATCAATACGTCATCAAACCTACTAAATATCTGGTATATCAATACATCATTAAACCTACTACATATCTGGTATATGAATACGTCATTAAACCTACTAAATATCTGGTATATGAATACGTCATTAAACATACTAAATATCTGGTATATCAATACGTCATCAAACCTACTAAATATCTGGTATATCAATATGTCATTAAACCTACTACATATCTGGTATATCAATACGTCATTAAACCTACTAAATATCTGGTATATGAATACGTCATTAAACCTACTAAATATCTGGTATATCAATACGTCATCAAACCTACTAAATATCTGGTATATGAATACGTCATTAAACCTACTAAATATCTGGTATATCAATACGTCATTAAACCTACTAAATATCTGGTATATGAATACGTCATTAAACCTACTAAATATCTGGTATATAAATACAGAGATATTGCTAGGTTATTTTTTTATATTTTTGAAAGAATGACTAATGTGGCCTACAACACAATAATCCAACGTTGTTGATAGAGAAAAGGTATCCACATCTTATTCTTTAACCCAAGAGGTCGTCCATAAAGTACGCCAGACTCTGGAAAAGGGGTTGGGGGGGGGGTTCTAAGAAAGTTTGTTATACGAGGGGGGTAGTGTAAAGGTCTTGTGTGACGTCACAGATTTTATATTTTTATCTTATAAATACAACCTGAAATTGACAGTGATGTAAAACTGTCTGTTGTGACAGATGTACTCTGACCGTGATGGAGTGACAGGTGTATTATGACTGTGATAGATGTACTCTGACCGTGATGGAGTGACAGGTGTATTATGACTGTGATAGATGTACTCTGACCGTGATGGAGTGACAGGTGTATTATGACTGTGATAGATGGTTTCTCACTGTGATAGATGTATTCTAGATTAAACTTTAATTATTAAATTAAAATGTTAACAATTGTTTGGGTTCGAAAATGTGACGCACCAATAAGGGGGATTTGGGGGCGGGGGGGGGGGTCTCAGATGTGTGACTAATTATGATGGAGTAAGGTGGGGGGCTCTTTGATTTTTGTCGGATTGTGATAGGAGGAAGGTAGGTGGGGGGGGGGTAATATGTTTCCGCAAATAGCGTGATGTACTTAACGGACGGCCCCCTTAGATATGTGCTTAATAACTTGAACATAAACATTAGATGAGCGCCATTTGCGAACATTAAAATAGCTGTGGGGAACACATAAAACTTGACATCGAAACACAAACCCAAATAAGGGGAAGAACTCAACCAATTGCTTTAGCGCAGGTTTCGGACTTTGGTCATTTTTAGGCCACTTTTAGGCCCCCCCCCCCCGCTAACCAAGTGCACGGCTAGAGAACAAGAGAAATCTCCATGGGTAAATCAACTTCATTTTAAAACTTTTTGTCCTTGAGATCCCGTTAGCAGTGAGTCATTGCGTTTTGGATTATACATAAATGTACATGTCATTTCATACCAACATTTGTACATGCCATTTCACACCAACATTTGTACATGTCATTTAATAACAACATTTGTACATGTCATTTCTTACCACCAATTGGAGATGTAATTTTATACCTAAATTTAAACATTTTTATACATAGATTGGGACATGTCATTTGACTAAAAATCTGGCATAGCCATCTTTTACGGTTTGGCTCAAAGATCTGTGTTCGGACAGCAGTAAGAATGGTGCTCATTGACAGATTCTAAAGAGTTGTCAATTAACACCTGTCACACATAATGATATTCCGAAGTGATGCTGAGTACAGTTCATGTCAGTGTTGTACTTGGACAGCTGTCAAATAGTTATTCACGAACCACGGCAGGTCATTATATATGAAAGGTCATTTTCAGGTACCGAAAAGCTGTTCAATCTACAGAAGATACTTTTTACTCTTTTGAAGCAATACACTAATTGAATTTGTTTAAGTATACATCTAATGTTATAAGTACAAAAATAATAATACAAATGTTTAAGAAAATTGAAGTTCTATTTTCAATTTGATTAATTTGTATCACATTTAATGTAACAAGGAACGAATCAATAAATTGATGTTTTCATAGTATTGTATTTCTATTTTTATATTTCTGTAAGTCATTGCCATGAAATTTGTTTGAATTGAATGGTGTCCTTTGTCTAGGCATTTGTTTGAATTGAATGGTGTCCTTGGTCTAGGCATTTGTTTGAATTGAATGGTGTCCCTTGTCTAGGCATTTGTTTGAATTGAATGGTGTCCTTTGTCTAGGCATTTGTTTGAATTGAATGGTGTCCCTTGTCTAGGCATTTGTTTGAATTGAATGGTGTCCTTGGTCTAGGCATTTGTTTGAATTGAATGGTGTCCTTGGTCTAGGCATTTGTTTGAATTGAATGGTTTCCCTTGTCTTGGCATTAGTTTGAATTGAATGGTGTCCTTGGTCTAGGCCAGGGGTCTCCAAGCTACGGCCCTCCCATCCTGCCCATGGAGACCTTTTTGTCTACGGAAAACAATAATTACCGAAATTTACGTGTATCCTGCCAAGATCAGACGCCGCTTACGTGGACGTTATGTTTTTACCGAATTAAAATAGAGGCGCGCAGTAGTGCTTTACTTTAAGTTTTCTAACCGATCATGACTTGGCTAAACCTTATTGGCTGCTTTGATTTTCTACTTCCGTTCACAGTCAATGAGATGATATAACGCCATCTAGTGGCGGAGTTTTGCCCGCCTTGTTGCAGACATGGATGAAAACATTGTGACTCAAATAGCAAACAAATGCAAGCAAGTTTCGCCAATTTTTAATTGCAATGGATGAATCGCTGGACAGCTGTTCCATCTTTCAACTGCTTGTGTTCGTTAGAAGTGTGGATAAAGACATGAACATAACATAAAAGCTGGCTTCCCTAAATAGCATGTATGACACTGTTACCGGAGAGGATATATTCAACGAGTTGAAAGAAACATTTGCTGAATATAACTTGGACTGGACTAACATCAATTCGATGGCTAAGTTGTCAGAAAGTTCTGAGCAGAGTATTTAAGTTAAGAAAGGAAATAGGTGACTTCCTGGAAAATAAAGGCAAGCCACAGCCATTAGTGACTGATGAAGAGTGGGTTTGGAAATTGGTCTTTGCTGCAGACGTAACTAGTCATTTAAATTTTCTGAACCTAAAACTACAAGGAGAGGAAAATCTAGTTTCTGATCTATACACCATTTTAAAGTCCTTCAGATCCAAATTCGTCTTGTTTTTTTTTTGGAACTAGTTAGGTCAACAATTTGACACACTTTCAGCAGTGGACGGTATTCATGGCTGAAGCAACAGCGGAGTTCCCCACGTCATTTGTATTCGAGATCATCAAAGACTCCCAGCTGCAGTTTCAGCAGCGGTTTTCTGACTTAGATTTAAAGTCAGAAGAAGTGAGACTTTTTCAAAACCCATTTGAGGCAGATGTGGTCAGTCGCCTAGACGAACTGCACCTGGAGGTCATTGAGTTGCAAGCAAATGACATCCTTAGGGGCAAGTTAAAAGAAGGACATGTGTGTTTTTAACTAGTTTTCGCCCAAGGAAGACTTTCCTAATTTCAAAGCATTTGCATCAATGTACCTTGAAATATTTGGAACAACATACCTGTGTGAACAAACATTTTCAGGAACGAAATACGTGAAACACCGAGTGTGTGGCCTGATCATCTCAGGTCACTGTTGATGTTAGGGACATCAAATCCGTATCCATGTCTGATAATCCCTGCCATTTTAGCATCCGGGAAACAGTTTCACCATCCCCTTAATACAGGCGTTCATGTGTCGTGTATCAATGTGTTATTAAAAAAATAACTGAAGGAAATAATAATACATGAATGATTAAAAACAACATCAATGTTTTGATTCGTTTTTATTTGGACCTCGAGTGTATAGTCGGCCCCCGAACTGCTGTTTGATTGTTAATGCGGCCCTCGGGCTGAAAAGTTTGGAGACCCCTGGTCTAGGCATTTGTTTGAATTGAATGGTGTCCCTTGTCTAGGCAACATTACAACAATGAGAACAAACAACACACAGCATTAATAACAAACGTGTTACCTTCAGTGTCGTCCTATTTGAAACGGACAACATGACTGTCCTATGTCAAACGGACAAAATGGCTGTCCTATGTCAAACGGACAACATGCTGTCCTGTGTCAAATGGACAACATGGCTGTCCTGTCCAAAAGATGGTAGTATTTGGAAATGTTATCCAAATACACAAATTTAACTAACATCAAGTTGAGTAAGAGACATGCTAAAGATTATTGAATCAGACACATTGTTTAACTGATGATTAATAGTAAAGATTATTGAATCAGACACATTGTTTAACTGATGATTAATAGTAAAGATTATTGAATCAGACACATTGTTTAACTGATGATTAATAGTAAAGAGTATTGAATCTGACACATTGTTTAACTGATGATTAATAGTAAAGATTATTGAATCAGACACATTGTTTAACTGATGATTAATAGTAAAGATGATTGAATCAGACACATTGTTTAACTAATGATTAATAGTAAAGATTATTGAATCAGACACATTGTTTAACTGATGATTAATAGTAAAGAGTATTGAATCTGACACATTGTTTAATGTTTAACTGATGATTAATAGTAAAGATTATTGAATTAGACACATTGTTTAACTGATGATTAATAGTAAAGATTATTGAATCAGACACATTGTTTAACTGATGATTAATACTAAAGATTATTGAATCGGACACATTGTTTAACTGGTGATTAATAGTAAAGATTATTGAATTGGACACATTGTTTAACTGATGATTAATAGTAAAGATTATTGAATCAGACACATTGTTTAACTGATGATTAATAGTAAAGATTATTGAATTAGACACATTGTTTAACTGATGATTAATAGTAAAGATTATGGAATTAGACACATAGTTAAACTGATGATTAATAGTAAAGATTATTGAATTAGACAATGTTTAACTAATAATTAATGAATACTCAGTCAAATAAAGTTTTCCATATAAATGCCTTATATTTATATAAATTTTTTATATTCATATTCTAATGTCCAACTTGCTTTTCACCGCAGAATTATCACACCAACTATTTCAGAAAAATAAATGAAAATATCACAAACCAAAACCTTGAGATATTTTTACGAATCTCATTTAGCGCAGTTATCAAGAATTTTATTTCGTGAAATCAGTGTCATCATATTCTTTCATCTTCCCGTTGAAAAACAGAGAATACTTCATTTTGTGGGTTGGGGCTGAAAGTTTAACACAATGTGTTGTTATTGACAATGAGTCAATATTCCATGTTTCAGCTTGATATATTGATGGGAAGTGGGTCAAGTAGCTGTCCAAAGATGTTGTTACACACCCAGCCAGAAAGAAAGACACAAATAAAAGCCAAATTATTACCTTTATAGAGAATTTAAAGTTTAAGCTTCTGTAAACATCTTGTATCTGGTCAATATGTAACACTGTAATCATCTTGTATGGAATCACTTGCACCCATCTCCTGCAAGGGGTCACTTGCACCCATCTTCTGTGAGAAGTCACTTGTACCTGTCTCAGATCTGAGTTACTTTGGCAGCCATATAAATTCTTTATAGATTCTTAGAAATTACAAATACCGGTACATTGATTTTAACATTAGTAACCCAAGAATTCAACTAACTGTGAGATTCAAATATGTCACCAGAAAAAGAAGGTGCCAAATTCATGTCACCAGAATAACAATCATGGTGCCAAATTCATGTCACCAGATTAACAATCATGGTGCCAAATTCATGTCACCAGAATAACAATCAAGGTGCGCAATACATGTCACCAGAATAACAATCATGGTGCCAAATTCATGTCACCAGAATAACAATCATGGTGCCAAATTCATGTCACCAGAATAACAATCATGGTGCCAAATACATGTCACCAGAATAACAATCATGGTGCCAAATTCATGTCACCAGAATAACAATCATGGTGCCAAATTCATGTCACCAGAATAACAATCATGGTGCCAAATTCATGTCACCAGAATAACAATCAAGATGCCACATACATGTCACCAGAATAACAATCATGGTGCCAAATTCATGTCACCAGAATAACAATCATGGTGCCAAATACATGTCACCAGAATAACAAAACATGGTGCCAAATACATGTCACCAGAATAACAATCATGGTGCCAAATTCATGTCACCAGAATAACAATCATGGTGCCAAATTCATTTCACAAGAATAACAATCATGGTGCCAAATAGATGTCACCAGAATAACAATCATGGTGCCAAATACATGTACCAGAATAACAATCATGGTGCCAAATACATGTCACCAGAATAACAATCATGGTGCCAAATTCATGTCACCAGAATATGATTGTGCCAAATACATGTCACCAGAATTACAATCATGGTGCCAAATACATGTCACCAGAATAACAATCATGGTGCCAAATACATGTCACCAGAATAAGAAGATGCCAAATTCATGTCACCAGAATAACAATCATGGTGCCAAATTCATGTCACCAGAATATGATGGTGCCAAATTCATGTCACCAGAATAACAATCATGGTGCCAAATTCATGTCACCAGAATAACAATCATGGTGCCAAATTCATGTCACCAGAATAACAATCATGGTGCCAAATTCATGTCACCAGAATAACAATCATGGTGCCAAATTCATGTCACCAGAATAACAATCATGGTGCCAAATACATGTCACCAGAATAACAATCAAGATGCCACATACATGTCACCAGAATAACAATCATGGTGCCAAATCCATGTCACCAGAATAACAATCATGGTGCCAAATACATGTCACCAGAATAACAATCAAGATGCCACATACATGTCACCAGAATAACAATCATGGTGCCAAATACATGTCACCAGAATAACAATCATGGTGCCAAATACATGTACCAGAATAACAATCATGGTGCCAAATACATGTCACCAGAATAACAATCATGGTGCCAAATTCATGTCACCAGAATATGATTGTGCAAATACATGTCACCAGAATTACAATCATGGTGCCAAATACATGTCACCAGAATAACAATCATGGTGCCAAATACATGTCACCAGAATAAGAAGATGCCAAATTCATGTCACCAGAATAACAATCATGGTGCCAAATTCATGTCACCAGAATATGATGGTGCCATATACATGTCACCAGAATAAGAAGGTGCCAAATTCATGTCACCAGAATATGATGGTGCCAAATTCATGTCACCAGAATAACAATCATGGTGCCAAATTCATGTCACCAGAATATCATGGTGCCAAATACATGTCACCAGAATAAGAAGATGCCAAATTCATGTCACCAGAATAACAATCATGGTGCCAAATTCATGTCACCAGAATATGATGGTGCCAAATACATGTCACCAGAAAAAGAAGGTGCCAAATTCATGTCACCAGAATAACAATCATGGTGCCAAATTCATGTCACCAGAATAACAATCATGGTGCCAAATACATGTCACCAGAATAAGATGGTGCCAAATACATGTCACTAGAATAAGATGGTGCCAAATACATGTCATCAGAATAAGATGGCTGACAAATTCATTTCAACAGATTAAAAGGATTGCCAAAGTACAGCTCCTTTGGGATCAAATAAACCAAGAGATATTTTGAAATGAACAACATACAGTCAATGTTCAATGAAAGCAATTTTTTCTTTCAAATGTTTATTACAAAATAAATTACATGGCAATAACATTTTTGTGCATTTAAAACAATCTCGAAGATTTTAAAATGGCAGATTCTATCTCATGTGGTCAACAATGCCTACCTTTGATTCTTAAAATCTAAATTTAATGTCTTAAATAAAACAAAATTGAACCTTCTTCTTCGTGAGTAGCAAACATTGTAGACAACAAAATATTTCCTTATTAATATCATGATAAGCATAACTAACAAGTTCTCTCCCATGTCAAAGATTTTAGACACTTCCGACAATTTATGCTCTTACTCTTATGAAATCTTGGATGTCCTTGGATATCATCTCTTGATAGAGATGACAATGTACATACCAATACAGTAGTGTCTTACAGACATATTGGATACCATCTCTTGGAAGAGATGACCTTGTACATCACCGTTAGTAGTGTAATGGTCAGTCTGACATCAGCAGTTATAAAATGAATGAATTACAAAGATAACAAAAGATGCACTATGTCAGACATTGGACAGTATCCTCATAGTAACAGCCAGCTTAAACACCAGATATCATTAAGTAAGTAATAATTATGTTCCTAGGAGAAGAAGAAATTATCCTATTTTTGGCTGTTATACTATCATTATCATAGTGCATGACATCATGAGTTTGAAGTATTTGACAGCTATATTATATTTTTATTAGTGTATGTTTACAACCGATTATAAAGTATATTAGTATATCTTAAGAGAGGTACTGGTTTAATGATCATTTATGAAAGTGAAACCTGACACAAAGTGTGGTAGTATAATTTTAGCAGACTTTGAGAACTGCTGGAGTCAAGTGCTTTATCTATACATATCACACTAGTATTATTCTATGGGGGGAAGTTAGTCAATTCATTTTAAAAGTTATGTTTGGCGGCTGAGACATGTCATCTCCCTTGTTGTACCAGATGAACTGGGAACATTGTTTTGCAGCATTCCTCAATAACATTTTTTGATGACCCATTTGAACATATTATTTACCTCCATGGCCCCTTTCTTTGTTAAAATTTTGAAAATGCTCTTTTGATAGAAAAAGACCTTTTTAAAAGTTTTTGTAGTTCCAAGAATATGCTGTAGCATATGTACTATGGCCCTGGTTTAGAAGTCATGTCATATGCCACATGGCCCTGGTTTAGAAGTCATGTCACATTATCATGATGCCGTAACCAGAAGGAGTTGATCATTTTAACAAACCATCCTTATCTAAGTTGTCAAATAATTGTGAGGCAAGCAGTGGTACAATCTTTTCTCAGGCAATCAGTGTTACAATCTTATTTCAATTTCAGGAAATCAGTGTTACAATCTTATTTCAGGCAATCAGTATTTCAATCTTATTTCAGGCAATCAGTGTTACAATCTTATCTCAGGCAATCAGTGTTACAATCTTATCTCAGGCAATCAGTGTTACAATCTTATCTCAGGCAATCAGTGTTACAATCTTATCTCAGGTTATCAGTGTTACAATCTTATCTCTGGCAATCAGTTTTACAATCTTATTTCAGGAAATCAGTGTTACAATCCTTTCTCAGGCAATCAGTGTTATGAAAGGCAAATATTTCAACATATACACTTGATTCCATTCTACTGACTTGATCCACACTCACAACCAGACATCCAGTCACAACAAGACGTCCAGTCTTGAAGGATTTGTTCAAATTTGAAAGTGAAATTGTTCAAATTAACTTAATTTAATTAAGTGTACAAGAGCCAATGAAGCAAATATTCCCCCCCCCCATCATTCAACATAGAACATTTACACACATAGAACATACCACCTGACCAACTTCTCTTTACTATTGCTTGAGGTCAACAGTTGTCCATTACTCATAGTCTTGAAGGATTTGTTCAAATTTGAAAGTGAAATTGTTCAAATTAACTTAATTTAAATAAGTGTACAAGAGCCAATGAAGCAAATATTCCCCCCCCCCCCATCATTCAACATAGAACATTTACACACATAGAACATACCACCTGACCAACTTCTCTTTACTATTGCTTGAGGTCAACAGTTGTCCATTACTCAGGCACAATATCACAGGAGATGAAATATGACAATGTTGATCAGAATGTGACAGAGCTGAGAATAAATAATCTGTCTTCTTCTTTCTTGATCCACCTCAAGAGTTTATTGACAGCATGGATTGCCGTTATTTTGGTCACCAGTGGTCCAAACACAGCAAACAGCTCAAACCCGGGGGTCACCTGTTGGAAAGGTCAATAATTTAACAGTAGGGAAATGTTTTTAAAGAGATGAAAATTAAATAGATGTGGACAACAAATAAATAAAATTAAACAGACATGGACAAAAAACAACAAATAACTCAAGTGTCTTATTCAAAACTCCTCTTTCTGAGGTGAAGATTTAAATTTTTTTAAAAGATCTTTGTTTAAGGAAAGTACCTAATACTAATATATTTTCCTAAAATTCTCCTTGGCTCTACCCTTGGAGAATAGAATTAAATAATATGTTGATTGTATTCTTAGCACTGACGCAAGGCATTGCAGATCTCTGACATAAAAAGAAAGCAGTCACAGCCGATTGGTCAAAGAAATTCACCCCACATAGCACACTATCACGGTGCAGTGATTGGTCACAGAAATTCACTCCACTTAGCCCACCATCGCGGTGCAGTTTGTATAGCCTATTCACCACTAAGAGAGTAATGGAGTAACTCTTATATTAACCCATTCGCTACTAACCACTTACACCAAAACACCCCCTGAAATACTAAGCAAAGGGAGATCACTCTCAAAAACATGCACCCCCCATGTTAAATAAAAATGTTTTTAAACGACTAAACATCAACTTAAAATGACAAGACACACATTAAAAAATAGAAAATTGGATTACCTTTGTAAAAATGTATAGGTTGGTATACTTTAATTCACAAATATATTTTAAATAAATCCTGGAAAAAAAAGTTTTCAAATTTACACAGCTTTTTCTTAGCGTTGACCACCCCCCCCCCCCCTTGGTCATTTATTATTGTTTAAGTGTTTCGTGGAACTTTGAAAAGCAGTAGCCCTTATGTAGGTGGATTTGACATAAATGACAGCCTGTTGTCGTCTCTCTGGTTCTACTGCTGTCCATCTTGTTGCCATCAACAGAGCATTGGTAGCACCTTCGCTTTCGGCCAGGCTTAACATATGCTTACTGTTGTACGGGCTGCATCTGCCAGAGACACTTGGTGTGTCAGGTTGCCTGCACTGTGAGGCTCCAGTCAAAAGCTGGTCCAAAACAGCTTTTCTAAATAGCTGATGATTTTTGGCAGGAGAGTCTGCGGCATCTGTCGGTTTGGCGCTTTTCATCAAGAGAAAGCTGTTAACCATTGAGAGGTCCATGAGATACCAAAAGACATACCTCCAGCACTTTGTGGATGCTCTGCCCACAGGATAGTAGGCACGATGCTGGTCCGACAGGTCAACACCAAACACACCAGAGTTGTAGTTCACAACAGGCATTGGGATCTCTGTGTCCACCATTCCATGTTTCGACCTGCGTTGCACTGTAGTAACCACCGGGTCAGAATTTGTTGAAAGTATGTTGACTTGCCGTTTGTCGGTCCATTGTGTGGCAACCATTAGACCCTTCTGTTTAATTTTGACACTACCCCTCTTCTGTTTTGATTTGGGTAGTGGCCAGCCTTTTCTGTTAGGCCTAATGGTTGCACAGCTGTTAGTCTTGCGTTGTAGGAGGTCCTCTGCGAGTTTGGGGGAGGAAAAGAAGTTGTCAAAAAAAACTTCATGGTACCTATCCAGGTATGGTTCCATCATGTTCATGACAACATTATACCCCAGTCCATGATCGGATGGATTGTTGCTTTTTCCTGTATAAACCTGGAAGTTGAGAACATAACCAGTTTTTGCTTCAGCGCAGCACTATATTTTAATCCCCCATGGGGTTGGTTTATTGCTCAAATACTGCTTGAAGGACAAGCGACCACGGAATCCAACCATTGCCTCATCTACAGACAGCTGTCAATGTGGTTTGTACGCTGTTTGGCATACATTCCTAACATGATCCAATAGAGGCCTAACTTTGTAGAGGGGATCATAGTTTGCGGCGTTCTTGGATGGAGTTTGCTCACTATTAGTGCAGTGAAAATACTGTCTGATCTTTTCATAACGGGTGCGCCCCATCACATGTGCAACTGCAGGAACCCTCCACAGCTTATCAGCAATACAATTTTGTGGTTGGCAATTTATATAATCCAAACATAACGTTGATGTAAATGAATTTGTAGATGGCCTCACTGGAAACACACTTCCACTGGGCATCTTTTTTGCCTTTAGCTGCTTGCTGCTGCTCTGCATATCGGTTGGTTTCGATCACAATCATCTCTACCACAGCATCAGTCACAAAGAGTTTAAAGTAGTCTATTGGACTACTGTCAAGAGGAAGGTTGTGTATTCCACCTATTATTTCATTGAAATTCTCTAATTTATCAGTAACACTGGTCAAATTGTCAGACCAAGAATCGGTGACAGTGTCTTCTTCATCACCGTTACTAGCGCCACTTTCATCAGAGTTATTTTCCGATTCACTGTCTAAGTCTAGCGCATTTTGATCTATCTCAATGTCAGATTCGTCCTCGTTGTCTGAATTAGTTGCAACTGAATAATTAGATGATGAAGCAGCAATCAACGAGTCCAGAAACTGAAACGCCATAGCAAAATAAGTCTTCAAAAACACACTTCCAAATTCACTAAAAGTAGCCCGACTTCTAGACCACGCAGCTTTCAAACCATAAATGATAGAAGCATCCGTTTTTTTTTTACGGAAGCAGCTCTATTCTCACTTCCTTAAAATCCCAAAGCTATTCGTAAGGCAACAATGATTCTCGCGATATCGTGTGTTATGTGTATGTTGCTAAGCGCCATGGCGCATTCGGTCGCATTAGTAGCGAGGCGGCTATGTCACATTTGGTCGCAATAGTAGCGAATGGGTTAAATAAAACCAATAACTAGTTTGAAGTCAGATTTTCTAAACAAAATATTTGGTTTCCAAAAATAATGATTTCCACTCAAATTATTGATACCTGCTAATCACTCAAATTAGTGATACCTGAAATTCACTCAAATTATTGATACCTGGAATTAACCCTAGTATACTGGTAAACAAATGTCAGTCAATATTATGAGAAAGAAACAAGCAAATCATTTACCCATCCTAATAAAGTTTCGTAGGGCCCAACATGAAATAATATTTTCAAGGGCCGGCCGGATGTGTGAATTCTGTCATGAAGATAATAATAGAGTCCGAATAAACGTTCCTGTTCTTCCTTGGTGTTGTATGGAGCTTCCAGTTCAGGACTTGTGTACTGGGAGGTGCTGCGAGCTTTGTACAGGAAGTGCCTGAGATCATTGATACTGCACTGTTGTATCGAGTAGGAATTACGACGCAGGGAATTATTGATGGCGGCCAAGGCATTGTACTTCTTTAATTTCTGGAGGTAAATTGAAACAATTTTTAAATGATTTTTAGATGCTACAGTAATATATATATATATAAATTAATTAATGATTAATGCTAATTGTAAATTAATGCTAAGTGTAAATTAATGATTAATGGTAATTTTAAATTAAGATTGTAATTTTTTTCTTCAAATATTAATTTCAAATGTATGTTAAAATAATTCTAGAGGTGATGGGCAGTTTTTGTCGACTGGTTCTCTCGATGTTAAAAAACCTTTTTCAAAGTCTGTCCCCATTCACGACCACTTAAATAGGAATGAAAATGTATTCAACTATCAATACTTTTTCCTCCCTCAAGAGACCTATTTTCAATTACAAATTATCTTCCTTTTCACTCCTGAGAACATGTGGATTCCGGAGCTACACACCGTTGACAAATGCATGTACGCTTTCAAGATGCTGGAGTTTAAGTATTCTGTTTTTATGGTGCATTCCGTTTTTGGAAATAAACTCTATTGGTCTTTCATCTAGTGCAGGCCTGCACAACATACGGCCCGTGGAACCTGATGCGGCTTGCCAGCACCCGCTGTGCGACACACAAAGTAACCAAATATTTTTTATAATTATTGTTTTCTTAATAATTAGCTTCTCCCCCCTGTCCTATTTTCTTTCGGCCCGCACAAGATTTAGTAAATTATTACGGCCCACCTTACATTTTGATTTGTGCAGGCCTGATCTTGTGAGATGTTCATTTGTTATAGAGAGCGTTCCATGTTATAGATCGTTATGTTGGGTGGCCTGATTTAGCCATTTCAGGGTTGAATGGGGTTGAGAATCAACATAATATAAGATATATAAAATAAGAAATAATGGGGATGAAGACCTCTTGAATCTTTGCCTTGCATTCTGACAGGACATAGAAGGCCTCAATATCTACTGATAACAACAGTAGGCAGGTATGGCACTCGTCATCTAGGTAAGACACATGGGCTTGAAGGAATCCTCTAGAAATACATAGAAAATTTCATAAGGGTGCGTTTAATGGATGTCATAGAATATACAGTTAAATAAATGTTGTAGAATATAAAGTTAAATAGATGTTGTAGAATATAAAGTTAAATGGATGTTGTAGAATATAGAGTTAAATGGATGTTGTAGAATATACTTTTAAATAAATTTTGTAGAATATAAAGTTTAATGGATGTTGTAGAATATACAGTTACATGGATGCTGTAGAATATACACTACAGTTTATCTGATGACGTACACAGACGTCTATACAGTTATTATATAATATTGACTGTGACAAATAATTGGATGATGTTTATTAACAGTAATTTGGATTGATATTTAACATTGTGCCATATATCTGTGATGGCAGACGGCTGGCAATAGTACAGATTTTAGATTTTTTAAATATATATCAATGCAATAGTACCAGTACAGATTTTAGATTTTTTAAATATATCAATGCAATAGTACCAGTACAGATTTTAATTTTAAAAAAAATATATCAATGTCATAGTACCAGTATAGATTTTAGATTTTCAAACATGTCAATGCAATAGTTCAGATTTTAGATATTTAAATAGATAAATTTTAAAGAAAATTAACATTCTTAAAATCAAAATATTAAAATTAAAATGACAAAACGATTTATGTTCCAAATATTACAAGAAAATCATGTAAGTGAAGATTTATCCTTACGCTGCATCAAACTTCGGGAGACAGATTGGCGTCCATGACTCAGCTGCTTTGAATGACTCTGACGCATTGATCAGGTTTAATATTAAATGGAGGTCCATGGGATGAAGGTAATATTTCTTCATCCTTACAACGGCCACCAGCTGGTTGTGTGCTATGATCAGTGCAAACACAAGATCCTAAGGAGAAGAAATCAAATGAGATAATGGTGATAAGAAATAACATAATATACTAAACTTAAGAAATAATATGAGATACTAAGGATAAGAAATAGCATGAAATACTAGGGAGAGTAATATTATGAGAACCAAAGGATAAGAAATAACATGAAAAACTAGGGAGAATAATAATAATATGACAACCAAATGATAAGAAATAACATGAGATACTAAGGATAAAAAATAACATGAGATGCTAGGGATAAGAAAAATCATGAGAACCAAAGGATAAGAAATAGCATGAAAAACTAAGGATAAGAAATAAGATGAAATGCTAGGGATAAGAAATAACATGAGATACTAAGGATAAAAAATAACATGAGATGCTAGGGATAAGAAAAATCATGAGGTAGCGAGCATAAATAATAAATTCTTAACTTACTTTAACTTTAGCATATTGCACGATTGTCTGTGATATATTGTCTCTAACGGCACTATCTAATGGCAGACACCTGACAGAACTCAGTAAGAGCCCTGGCTCCACATCCATCAAATTCAGAAGATTATCAAAAAATTTCTCGGCTCCACTCAGTGTCCTCCTGAGATCATAGTTTCGATGGCTCTTAAAGATGCGTGTCAGAGTGGATAGTGTGAGAACACTTATTACCTTTATGTGGATAGAAAGGCAATATTACCTTTATGTGGATAGAAAGGCAACATCGTAGTATTTAAAATTTGAGAATATTTTTGAGGTAGGATAGAGACAGTTAATATAAATAAAAATTGTTTACATCCATGGACATGACAAGTTATTTTAACACTAACATTTTCGGCGGCGCATCTGATCAGAATGATACAAGTCGCCATCTGATCAGAATGATACAAGCCGCCAATATTGTTTTCCTCATGGTAATGAGAGATGACAGCGAGCTCTGCTTATCGGTAGCTTAATGTTTTCCTGTCCTATATAGGCCAAGACCATTTAGTGTGCAGAAAATGCTTTCAAAGTGCACATTTTGGCTGTTTTGTTACTGATTAACTGAATCCTTTGCACATTACTTTTTTGACGTTTGACCATTGTCTTCTTTTCTTGCTCTGATAACTTACTTTGTCCATATTTGTATATATACTGACACATTATCTTATTTTTAAATAATGTTAGTGGGTTTTTAAAGAGTAAACATCTAATTGATTCATTGCACCCTAACAAGTTATTTATACTAATCCTGATTATATAGCAGGTCACTTCAACTATCTCACATAAACAAGGGAGGCAATAAAGGGTGGTACGAAAATGTTCCAACTTACTCATCTCAAGGATATAGAGTAAACAAAAAAAAGAATACTTTTTGAAGGTGAAGAAGTAGATGAAGATTTTGAAGATGAGAAGGTTGACACAGACAGCCTAGGTGCATTTGAAGTTGGTCAGAAAGATTCACGGTCCAAAATTACAAGGATGATATTGATGATGGTGAAGATATGACAATGATATTTTTTATTGGAAAAGACAGAGAAAAAAAAATGGAATAAGAATCAACCTTCAAACAGATATAAGACAATTAAAATAAACATAGACTATTCATTTGTAGCGGGTGCTATTTATCCAAATGTCTTTAAAAGACAGTGTTACTCACCAGCTTATACATGTATGTATAAGTGTTACTCACCTTGTTAAACAGGTATGTAACAGTATTACTACCCTGGTCAAACAGGTATGTGATAGTGTTACTCACTTGGTTACACATGTTATATAAGTGTTACTCACCTGCTTATACATGTGTGTAATAGGGTTACTCACCTGGTTATACATGTATGTCAGCTGTAGCAGCATTTGTTGTGTTGATTCTTTGCCTCTAGTGACTCCTACAAATGTCAGGTGATCTCTAGTCATAAACACAAACCTGTGATCTCCGGCTACAATAGAACGTAAATTGTCTTTGTCACTGTCTGCCACAAATGACACTAGGGCCTGCATGACTCCCATGATGGTCACCAACTTATCCTCACTGCCATGTCTAAACAAGGACAAAATATTTGACGTTTGCTTTAATTCTAATAACAAAGTATTACATTACTCAAGGCTTCTACAATATAATAATTAATAAGAAAATGAGGCTACCATTTAAAGTGACAGTTATGAACTTAATATTTATGGGAAACATTTAGTTTATAAGAGAAAAAGTTTTTTTTTAAAAAAAAAATCTAAATAACAATCAAATGGTTCATGGCATCTCTGATCAATACAACATATTAATTTAGTTTATAGGGAAACTAAACTCTGGGTTTAAAATTACTTTTCAAGATAAGATAAAATATGATCCTTTTAGTAATCCAAATAAATAGACATATTTTTTATTACAATACATATTTTAACACAGACAACATTTTACAATTATAACAATTTAAACACGAGACATTAAAAGTATTTCTCTATTGTAGAAATCAGTCATCAAGTCAACCCCTGGTTCACCATTAGTTTTTCTAATAAACTAGCTATCCTTAGCTTACAGGCAAATAAACCAGCTATTCTTAGCTAACAGACAAACTTGCTATCCTTAGCTTACAGACAAATTAGTTATCCTAAGCTCACAAATAAAGTAGCTATCCTTAGCTTACAGACAAACCAGCTATCCTTAACTTACAGACAAACTAGTTATCCTTAACTTACAAATAAACTAGATATCCTTACCTTACAGGTAAACTAGTTTTCCTTAGCCTACAGACAAATAAACTAGTTTTCCTTAGCTTGCAGACAATCTAGCTATCTTTAGCTTACAGACTAGTTATCATTAGCATACAGATATTGGAATTAATGTTTTTCATTGCCATTTTAGTCTTTTTAAAATATATGATTAACAAACAATTTAAATCCATATCTTGATGTAAGATTTAGAGAATTAATAGCTAAATTACCTGCTGTAAATAGGCTTTCCAGAATCACTGAGTATAAAAATATGTTTCTTTTGTTGTTTCCACTCAATAGAATTTACATAGTCTGTCTCACTGTTTGTACTAGATATAAGATGGGGACTAGGGATTTCTAGTGGAAGAGACCCACTCTCTTGCAAAGATAGATCAGCTAGGTTGGACTGAAAATAAAATGGTCATTATTTTAACAATGAATTAGTAATAGCATTTATTTTTAATTATTTGACTTGATATATTTGAACCAATATTTTTTTAAATTAAATTTATTTCTTTTTTTTGTTTTGTTTATTTAATCAGAAATATATTACAAATACATATTTGTTGATATAAATGTTAAAATTTTCTTATGCCTCTGTCCTAGTTTAATATAATTTCTATGATAATGTCGAGTTTAATTTTAACAAAAATATATGTAAGAAAAATTTTTATTTTTTGACTTAGAAGTGTACCAGAATGCATAACCATATTTGATTGGAATTACAATTGATAATAGTATATTTTAATAGTAGTAGCAACTGCTTTTATTGTGTTACTATTACATTAATTATAATTTATAAATAAAACTTATAACTAGCCCTATGCCTTATTACTATAATACTACTACATATAATTATATAAATCAATGGAAAAAACAAGTCCGAAATTCACCAGATTACACGAGCTACAATTATTTAAAATTATTTATTACATTGTACTACTTTCTGATATTATTGTAAAACAGTCTCCCCTTTATTAACTGATTAGTCTTCCACGGATTATCAAAGATGAACTATAATGTATAAATGAAAATATCTTTAAATTAAATTAGTAATATGAACCATTTCCGACAACCCACTTTTTTTTGTGAAGAGGGGGGGGGGGGGGGGGGGGGGGGGGTGACTCGGGTGACTACTAACAATTTTATTTTCTTACATCTTCCAGTATGAAAGGCATAAATGTTGTTCGTTACGGCTAATTTTAATGAAGTAAAGTTATTAAACGTTGTAACTGAATGAAGCAGTATTGAGCTTATACACTATGCGTTTGAATTTTACATTAAAAAGTAATAAGCAATTAACGTACATACTGATGAAAAAATTAAATGCGTTACCGGTCACAAGATTCTAAATATGGTATTCCCGTGTTTGGAAAAATATATGCTCTACGTCACCGATAATTTAAATACTATTATTAGCAAACTGTGACGTAAAACGCAAAAAAAGACACCTTCGCTATGCCGTATATTATATTGCCACATAAGTTTTTGCGTTATTTTCAGATATGCGCAAACTGCGTGCGCAGGCGGTATTGAGGTGCCTAGATAAGTCACTGATGAGAAAAGCAATAATTTAATAAACAAATGTGACGTAGTATGCAATTTTCCAATGATACTGGGTAGCCGTACGCCATATTGTAGAACAGGTTTTTTTTTTACATTTTTGGATGTGTGCAGATCGATGCTCTGAGTGGTTTTGAGGTACCTACATACAACACATGACTCTGAATCTGATATTTCAACATGAAAACAGCGCCCACTCTCTAATTCTATACCACAGAAAACCCAGTTAACCTCTCTCCGCTGTAATATTAATGGACATCAATAATAAAAAAAATGTTAAAATAAATAATGCAGCACTTCAAACCAGAACAATATGAATCAATCTTTAACTTTAACCAATAACCAACTGGCAATTGCTGCGCCAACGCTGAAATGTTAGATTACCGTATTTTCAGTCAATTAAATTACCTCAAGAACAAGATTATCATCTTGTGTATCATCACCAGAAATCTCTGAAGATTCATTTTCAACATCATTTGCTATGTCATCCTCAGAAACAGTACTTTGTCTCCCATCACTTTCTATTATTGAATGTTGTCTCTTCACTTTTCTTTTTACTAGCGCATTTATTGTCCCCATAGGTGCTGCTTGAAGAGCCCCATTATTTAACTCTTCATAGCTTATATCATCAAATTCATCACTAGCCACTAGTAAGCTGTTATTACTTTTCCCAGGAATTTCAGTTTCTATAAAATCTGACTGCCCGGACTCCGAATCAGATACGTTTACAATTTGCTCCGCCTCTCTAACTTCAGCAGCCATTTTCTCAGTTTGGGTCAGTGTTGTACCAAGATGTTAGATTTATCGAAGATATTTACCAGATAAGGTATTTTTCGCTAACTTGTAGTGAAGTCATTTTTGCACTTTGGAATTTTTAAGATATTAAAACAAACTAAATTATGGAATTGCAATAAAATAATTTAACATGTGTATAAAGCTTACTTTCTGCTTAAATTAATGACAACTAAAACTAATAAACGTAAGATAAACCTGAATTGTTATATAGTGCACACAAAAATCTTTGGAATAAAAGTCTAATTACCAAACTGAGAGTAACCAGCATATTATATTAAATGAAACACACTTAAAAGATTTTTGCCCAACCGTTGCAATTACCCGAACCCCTTGCGAATTGTTTTTAAACTTAAGTCTGGCACCCCATATAAAAGTAATAATGCATTTTAAAATTGGACAACAATGTACTTGTTTTAAAATCTATTTCTTGTATTGCAAAGAGAACCGAGAAAGCTTATAAACTAAATGTGTGATTTATTACACGAGGAAAGTGTTAATGAAGGAATATTTTAAAATAATAACATGTAAAAAACATTTAATTTATATCCTAACTTAAAATCCATTTTCCACGCATCCTTTTGAATGTCACATACCGATGTATTTGAATGTTTAGACCATAGAAAGTGTAGGTAAAACAAAAAGTATCGTGGGGGCAATCCGTTTAAATCTATTACATGCGCATTAAAAGCGAGAAGAAAAGGGGGGGGGGGGTGCTATTCGAGATTTACATACAGGGGTATTGGGTTTGGGAAGGGGGTGACTTTGCATCAAGTAAGTACATTTATTTATGCCAAGTTCTGCAGTAATTATCCTCAAATTCAGAAAGTCCATAAATAGCCCATTTATGTTTCAAATAAATCCGATAATGATCTAAGAAAGTATGATGATTTCTGATTATTTTTAGATTGCTATAAAAAAAAGATCACCTTAAAGTTTGGTAATTATGTTGCTTTTTATTTTAAAACAAAAAACTCTCTTGATATTGATTTATTAGCAATAACTTAATTGTTAGTCTGGGTATTAGCTAAAAATATCCTGATAAAAATAACAGAAAAAGTAATGTCCATAGGTAAAATTTTGTTTTATAAATTGTTTCGTTCAATCATTTCACATGCACTTAAGCAATAAAAATACATAAAGACAAAGAATTTAAATCTTCACAAATTTAATTAATACAATACCTTTGAACATAAATAAAGTAAGGCACATAGTAACTGTCAACGGAACATTTGTGTCTGTTTGTGACTTAGTCACTGTCATCTGAATATTTTTGTCCGGTAGTCACTAAGTCACTGTCAACGGAATATTTTTGTACCGTAGTCACTTAGTCACTGTCAACGGAATATATGTGTCCGGTAATCACTTTGTCACTGTCATCTGAATATTTTTTACCGTAGTCTCTTAGTCACTGTCAAAGGAAAATTTGTGTCCGGTAGTCACTTAGTCACTTTCAATGGAAAATGTGTGTCCGGTAGTCACTTGGTCACTGTCATCTGAATATTTTTGTCCGGTCTTGGCAGCTCATCAAAAAACTTTAGTGCCTCCAAATAAGAGAAACGTTTCAGAAACTGTGAACCATCAGTCTCGGCCTGGCTGATGGGAAGTCTCGGCCGTGCTGATGGGAGGTCTCGGCCTGGCTGATTGGAGGTCTCGGCCTGGCTGATGGGAGGTCTCGGCGTGGCTGATGGGAAGTCTCGGCCTGGCTGATGGGAGGTCTCGGCCTGGCTGATGGGAAGTCTCGGCCGTGCTGATGGGAGGTCTCGGCCTGGCTGATGGGAGGTCTCGGCCTGGCTGATGGGAGGTCTCGGCGTGGCAGATGGGAAGTCTCGGCCTGGCTGATGGGAGGTCTGGGCCTGGCTGATGGGAGGTCTCGGCCTAGCTGATGGGAGGTCTCGGCCTGGCTGATGGGAAGTCTCGGCCTGGCTGATGGGAAGTCTCGGCCTGGCTGATGGGAAGTCTCAGCCTTGCTGATGGGAAGTCTCGGCCTGGCTGATGGGAAGTTTCGGCCTGGCTGATGGGAAGTCTCGGCCTGGCATATCACAGCACTCATGTTAACACAAGTCATATCTCGGTCACCTTGTTAACACAAACACAATCACGAACACCTTTCTATCAAAAATCATTTCACTGCCCCAATGTTAACACAAACCATATCACTGCCCCAATGTTCACACACAAACCATATCACGGCCCCCATCTTAAAGCAAATTTAATGACGGCCACTTTGTTAAAACAATTCATACCACGTTCAACATGTTAACACAAACCAAATCACGGCCACCTTGTTAACACAAACTATATCACGGCCACCATGTAAACACAATCCATATCATGGCCACAACCTTTCTGACTCTGTAGCATATTACAATTTGCATGACTCTGTAGATACTAAAATCCGACTGACTCTGTAGCATACTACAATCTGACCGACTCTGTAGCATATTACAATTTGCATGACTCTGTAGATACTATAATCCGACTGACTCTGTAGCATACTACAATCTGACTGACTCTATAGCATACTACAATCTGTCTGACTCTGTAGCACATTACAATCTGACTAACTCTGTAGCATACTAAAATTTGACTGAATCTGTAGCATATTACAATCTGTCTGACTCTGTAGCGTACTACAATCTGTCTGACTCTGTGGCATATTACAGTTTGTCATTTGCTCGGTTTTGCAATCACCATCGGTTGTTGCAATATTGTCATCATTTGACCCCGGTTCGCTGACCCCGTTTCGCTGACCACTGTTCGCTGACCACTGTTCGTTGACCCCGGTTCGCTGACCACTGTTTGCTGACCCCGGTTCGCTGACCCCTGTTTGCTGACCCCTGTTCGCTGACCCGGTTTCGCTGACCCCGGTTAGCTGACCCCGGTTAGCTGACCCTGGTTAGCTGACCCCGTTCGCTGACCGCGGTTCGCTGACCCCTGTTTGCTGACCCCGGTTCGCTGACCCCAGTTAGCTGACCCCCCTGAATGATTATGTAGCCACAGGGGAGATAACTTAGAAATATGTTCGAAAAGATGACATCACCGCTTTATTTTCCTTGAGCCTTTAACACTGTCTATGAAATCTAATGAAGAGCTCCTCTCATAACTAAACACGACCTATCAAAGAACTATTGAAGCCTTTAACACTGTCTATGAAATCTAATGAAGAGCTCCTCTCAGAACTAAACACGACCTATCAAAGAACTATTGAAGAAATCAGAATGAATTAACCCCCTCAGTGATTCTCATACCTTCACATATATCTTAATCAAGCTGTTTATGAAGCAAAATTAGTAGCGCTATTTTTGTTGTTGGCGTCCTCATCTGTGTTTAATGTCTCCTGATTAAGATGACAAACGTTGAAAGTAGGCAACTAGAAGTCATGAAGGCTGAGACACCCCCTGCCCCCCCCCGGCCCCATTTGTAAAAAATGTTACGGACTTAGACGGAAAGTTGTGTCTGGTAAAAATGTTACGGACTTAGACGGAAAGTTGTGTCTGGTCAAAATGTTACGGACGTAGACGGAAAGTTGTGTCTGGTCAAAATGTTACGGACGTAGACGGAAAGTTGTGTCTGGACAAAATGTTAGGGACTTAGACGGAAAGTTGTGTCTGGTCAAAATGTTACGGACGTAGACGGAAAGTTGTGTCTGGTCAAAATGTTACGGACGTAGACGGAAAGTTGTGTCTGGTCAAAATGTTACGGACTTAGACGGAAAGTTGTGTCTGGTCAAAATGTTACGGACGTAGACGGAAAGTTGTGTCTGGTCAAAATGTTACCGCATTTCTTAAATTTTCACGTTTGGAAAAAGCGCTTGTAGCATTAAAAAAAAATATTTACTAAAAAATTTGCTGGGTGGCTCTGTGTGTGTGTGTGTGTGTGTGTGTGGGGGGGGGGGGTGATGGATTCTGAGCGATGTACTGCAGAGTTACCCAATGGCCGGTACCGCGCCCCACAAGCAAAATGACCGGGTAACCGAAAGAAGGCTAAAACAGTTGGCGGGTCACGAATATAAAGCTTGTAACATTTTTATTGTTGATGGAGTCATGGGACTGATAACAGTCATGACATTGTACGCGTTTAGCATGATACTTTTGTTCACATGTTTGTCAAGATATGAAATCACGCGGTTGAGCCCCACTGTGACTCCTAAACTGGCTGCTGTCAACTCTTATTTTATCTGGCTGTGACGTAGCGTCTACGTCATCACAAGATAACCTTGGACTTTCTACGGTCTATTAATAGACTTATGTTCAAAAATAGAACCCAGAACAACGTGGATTGTGAAGTAACTCCCATAAATATACAGATGCCCAATCATGACCTGCAGTCGGTTGAGCTTGCTGTGAGTTAACGGGAATATCACGTCCTCAAGGTCTTGGAAATACTGTTTTTATTTCCAACTAGCACACGAGCATTGCACACACAGAGAGGACATTTTCTCTTCGGATGTAAAGAAGGTACGTAGGTAAAATTAACATTCACGTTCAACAAATTTTTATTATGACATTTGTTGTGTTTGAAACGCGACCACTGTAGTAAATTTTGTTACATTCTTTCGAATGTTAATATACATTAGAATAATTGTCCATGTTGATATCCATTAGATTGATAAAGAACTGAGGTAACTGAACACCTACACTATCTCAAAAAACATTTACTTTAACAGAAGTATCACCTACACAAGAACAAGATTATCCCAAACGAGAAAAGAAGTATCGCCAGCAAGAACAGAGGTATCACCAGCAAGAACAGAAGTATCACCAGCAAGAACAGAAGTATCCCATACCTACAAGAACGAAACTATCACCTATCTACAAGAACAGAGTTAACCCCGTTATTCTAACATCACCAAAATGTCCTTCCGTTCATTCGTCCTACTACAACTCATCATGCTGAGTTTGGTCCTTTTACCGGAGGTCTGGTCCAAGGTCAGGGTCGGAGGTAGCTTTAAACCTGTGGGTATCTCAGCTCCGAAACCCAAGGTGCCTAGTTTAACCAGGGGGTCATCAATAGACCATGGGTCTTCATATTCAGGGACAGGTTTTCATCCTGTCCACAGATACAATTATCGAAATGGAGCGCAATCAAATGGTAAGACAATCGTATGTGAAATCTTGTATTTCAATTGTTTGATGTAAAAGTCTTGTATTTCAATTGTTTGATGAAAAAAGTCTTGTATTTCAATTGTTTGATGTAAAAGTCGTGTATTTCAATTGTTTGATGAAAAAAGTCTTGTTTTTCAATTGTTTGTTGGAAAAGTCTTGTATTTTAGTTGTTTAATGGGATAATCTTGTATTTTAGCTGTTTAATGGGATAATCTTATATTTTAGTTGTTTAATGGGATAATCGTGTATTTTAGTTGTTTAATGGGATAATCTTGTATTTCAACTGTTTGAGGTGCTGTTATTTCTGATGAAATTGATGACGTGTTATTTTGACTTTCTCTCCTCAGCG
>CAXITT010000105.1:806668-809168 GCA_964033795.1 Lymnaea stagnalis | reverse complement strand
ACCATAGTCATACCCCAGTCAAACCCAGTTATACCCTAGTCATACCCTAATCATACCCAGTCATACCTCTTGTCATTTTCCCTATTCATACCCCAGTCATACTCTTGTCATGCCCTAGTGATATCCTAGTCATACCCCAGTCATACCCTTGTCATGCCCTAGTCATATCCTAGACTTACCCCAGTCATACCCTAGTCATGCCCTGTCATACCCAAGTCATGCCTTGGCCTTATCAAAGACAACACAAGAGAACACTTATTCAATTCCTGACACTTTGAATGACTCACATGCTTAATGACGTCATTTAAGTCAATAAAAAATTGTAATCAGTTGGTTTTAAGCGTTATCAAATAAAATAAACGAAACAAACACAATACTTCATTAGTTATGGAAAGATAGAAAGCTGTTATTGTTAATCTCTTTGTGTAGTAAAACATTTTCACTTCATTCAATAAACTTTTTAACTTCGTTCAGTACATTTTCATACTTAAAATTTTTACATAAAATTGAATTTTTTCGATTTCTTAAAAATGATTTCATAAAAATGATTTCGTAAAGATAATTTAACTCCCAAAAGACTGTATGATTATTAATCAACGTAATAGCAAAAAATGTACCTTATATGTTATGAAGATTCATAAAAATTATGCTAACACCAAGACATTTCATAAAACATATCACGATACAACATGTCATAAAACATATCACGATACAACAAGAAATACATATTATCACGATAAAATAAGTAATAAAACATATCACGATAAAACATGTCATAAATGACATGTCATAATCAAACAAGCCATAATAAAACACATCCTCTGCGTAATGCATTTTAAGAAATTTAAAGTAATTTTCTAATTTTTGTGTGTGATACACAATGTTAGAACCGCTAATTGGGCGATTGTAACAGGAACACATGACGGGGGAAATCCAGGTCCTCTCAATGAATGGATAAGTTTACCAACCGCCTAGGCTCGGCATTCAAACCACTGGGGAAATCAATAAAAGTGATTTATAGGTGGAGCCCCCCCACCCACCTTCTCAAACCACAGGACCTCTCCGTAAACATATAGATGGTTCTCAACGTGTTAAAACTCATGTTTGGCATTCCTTTCTAACGAACTTTAAACATCTTGTTAATAGGAAGTGCGAGTCAGCCATACTTTCCAAGATGTTGAAACATTGTTCTGTTGAAAACATCCTGGTATTAGGCAGTACGTTTAAGCCATAGTTACGTTATAGCTAAGAGAATGCGGGGTGGGGGTGGGGGTGGTGGGGGGAGTGCGGACCGCACCGGGTGACACCATCTTAGGAATGACCCAAATTGAAAAATTGCATATTATTTACAGAGCATACATTCCTCGATGTAACCGAATTTCATGAAAGGATGACCGATCACACGTCAACATCCCCCACTTGTAGCCAATCCAAATGCGTGCTTTCTTAAAAGCTCAAGGTTGATGTCTCAGAAATGAGGCGACCGATGATTCAACGCCGATTGAAGCGTTCGATAACTTTCGTAAATGGTTAGGGTTAGCGATATGTGTGTCTCTAAAGTCTTAGAAATAAAGTTTCCATGGATAACAATTAATATGTGGTCGGACGATTCTAAGTACATGAATCGAATCGGTAAATTAAAAATATAAAAAAATGATTTTAATCCTCTTATAGGGTTAAAAAAATAATATTTCACAAAATTGTCTATTATTAATTAATTTAAATTAAAAAAAAAAAGTTATTGCAACGAAATATATCGAATCACAGAAATACTAAAAAAGTAAAGATTTTTTGCCAATTCGTCACTTGTACTGACCCTAAACATTTGAGCAGGATTGTCGTACAGCACAAGATCTTTTACATGCCGTCTGTGATTGCACGTTTATCTGCTAGCTTTACCTTTGGGCTGATCTACTTGAGGAAGTTCATCTTACACAGCAGTATATGTATACCAAAGGCTTTACTCTTGACAAAATGGTGACCAACCTAGAGGCCTTTAACATCGTTTCTGCTCGAGATGCGCTGTCACTTGGTGGAAAATGCTATTGAAAAGGCACTTTTAAAATCTTACCAATAAGGAATTTTGGTGGAGATAAGATTAAGGTATAAGAAGAGAATGGCAGGAGGACAATAAATAGATGATATACTCTCTTTGATAAGAGATACTGGAGTGTATTGATCGCTTTAATTCTGAGCCCCAGACCAGATCATCATCGATGAAGGAAGTAGCAGACATGTTTGGGGCTGCTCAAGCTAGAGACCGACCGAAACTGATTTTCTGATTTCGGCCGAAGCCGAAACTATACGGAAATTTAAAAATGAATCTCGTCAAAAACTGAAATTAAACCGAAATTTAACCTTTTGGTTTCGGTCGAAACCGAAGCTGAAGCCAAAACTGAAATATTTAGGTATTTTCGTATTCGTTGACGGATACATTTTACTTACATCAAAAAATGATGGGGGGGGGGGGGAAATTTTTAAATTTTTTTTTTTTTAAAAT
>CAXITT010000105.1:781002-792744 GCA_964033795.1 Lymnaea stagnalis | reverse complement strand
GTCGAAATCTCCCCCCCCCCCCCCCCCCCCCCAAGCATTTTCTTATTTAGCATCTAATGTCAAACTCAATAGAACAGGAGATATACAAGAAAGATATTATTGTTAAGGTGTTGGAAAATTGATTTTGAGACAGAGACTATAGGACGTAGATTAGGGGACGTAAAATATGAGATGTAGACTATGTAGACTATGGGAATCAAAGCATGGGACGTTGACCATGAGACGTAGACTATGAGACCTAGACTATGGGACGTAGACAATAGGATGTTTACACTGAGACGTAGTTTATGAGATGTAGAGAAACATGAAAAACATACACAAGCTGAAATTTAATGTTACAATTTATTAGCTCACCTATTATCGACAAGTTAGAGCAATTACATTATTACAGAGTTATGACATTAATACAGAGTTATGATATTACTATAAAAAAAACGACAATTTTGAACACATGTGTGGCGCTCTCAAGCTAAATGAGTTTTTCTAGTAATCTGTATGTTAAGGCAATAACTACATGTTATTTCAATAAAGTAAACAATATTTGGATCGACTGAAGCGTACCATTATTAGAGGCTCTGGGTCACGGCATCGGGCAACCGAGTCAACATTTCTAGAAAATTGAATTGTTTAGAATTATCGTAAATATAGTTACTGAATGGGAGAAAGGGCAACCACATTATTAAGATGAAAAACTGACAAAATATTATAATTAATTATCCCTCCTTGAATAATTTCATTTTGTAAAACTTCTTTAGAATAATTCTAACCAGTATATAGAAGAGCAGGGGAATATGCAACCTCGCTACTCTATAAACTAATTTTTTTTTTTTGGGGTGGGGGAGGGGGGGGTAAGTGTTTCAATGACAGATATCCCGGCGACTGCTCTATAAACCAATGGGTTGTTTAGATGATACCAGGGCAGCCATCCCTGAAGTCAGCAACCACCACGGGAAGGGGAGGCAAGCTGGGGAAATAAAAAGAAATAAACATCTTTAAAGGGATTTTTAAACCTAGCTTTTAGTAATTTAGCTATAATATCTATTAAATGTCACAAACAAATAATATGATACACAAATATTTAACAAGAATGTGATTATAAAATTTGTAACTATAGCGTACTTTTTAAAAACGAAATTAACACGAGGGAATTAATTCCCTTTGAACGAGATCAAATCATTCTGAGTTAGCCCCAAAGATCACATTTCAGAACTAGATCAAATCAGTCTGATTTAGCCCTAAAGATCACAATACAGAAATATATCAAATCAGTCTGATTTAGCCCGAAAGATCACAATACAGAAATATATCAAATCAGTCTGATTTAGCCCGAAAGATCACATTTCAGAACTACATCAAATCAGTCTGATTTAGCCCTAGAGATCACATTTAAAATCTTTTAAATGATGTCTTAAAGACTTTTGTAATTTCTTTACCCAACTACATGAAGTGATATAGAAATATACTCAAACAATTAATCCTGATACATCGGTAGATAATGCGATGATTACGATACCAGGGTACATTTGTAGATAATGCAATGATTACGATACCATGGTACATTGGTAGATAATGCGTTAATTACGATACCATGGTACATTGGTAGATGTTGTTCGTCCGTCGAAGTCGACAAGGACCATCGAATCATCCGGTTAGGGGCGGGCAGGGGGGGTGGGATTACGGTGAGCTCTTAGGTGGCTTGTTAGACCGATCCTTGCTCGGAATAATCTATGACACCGTGGGCATGGAATAGTTGCTTCAGGCGATGACCTAATGTTGCTCTTTCGGACAAGCCTGCGTGTCTCAGCTGTGGTTATTCTCTTAGCTTCATGGGATTTAGCCCCCTTCTTGACAGCAGCTCTCCATCTGGCTCTGTCCTGGGCTGTCTGCATCCATTGAGTAGGGTTTATGCTGAAGGCCTTTAGTGCCACTTTCAGTGAGTCTTTGTAACGCTTTCTTTGGCCTCCTTGGGAGCGCTTGCCTATCGTGAGTTCTCCAAAGAATATTTGTTTCGGGAGCCGGTGGTCTGCCATACGGGCTACGTGTCCCATCCAATGGAGCTGAGACTGCATCAGAGTGGTGAAGATACTAGGTAGGTTCGCTCTAGCGAGGACCTCGGTGTCGGGGACTTTGTCTTGCCACCTGATGTCGAGGAGTTTCCTGAGGCAGGTAGTGTGAAAATGATTCAGTTTCTTGGCGTGACGCTGGTAGACAGTCCACGTTTCACATCCATAAAGCAGTGTCGGGAGGACTGCTGCGCTATAGACCTTGAGCTTTGTTTCACGACTGATACCTCTCCTGTCCCAAACAGTGCTGCGGAGCCTGCCAAATAGGGCACTAGCTTTTGCGAGTCTGCCATTCATTTCATCATCCATGACGACAGATCTAGAGAGGGTGCTGCCCAAGTAAGTAAATTTATCCACCGGGTTGAGACGCTGTCCACTGATGATGATGTTGGGTTCAACGTAGGGCTTACTGGGAGCTGGCTGATACATCACCTCAGTCTTCTTTGTGTTGATTGTGAGGCCAAAGTTATTGCAGGCCTCTGAGAAGATATCAACACTGTGTTGCATGACGGCTTCTGATGGAGCATTAAGGGCACAATCGTCTGCAAACAGAAGCTCGTTGATCGTGGTATGTTTGACCTTGGTTTTAGCTTGAAGCCTCCTAAGGTTAAATACTGATCCATCAGTACGAAACCGGATTGGCAAGCCCATGGTGGAGTCCTTGAACGCATCAGACAGCATTGCGGAATACATAATACTGAAGAGTGTGGGAGTAAGAACACAACCCTGTTTTACACCGTTTGTGACGGGGAATGCTGGAGATGATTGACCGTTGTCCTGTACTCGGGCCATCATACCATCATGCAGCTGACGGATGATGTTTGTGAACTTGTCTGGGCATCCGTTTTTCTTCATGATTTTCCACAAGCCAGCTCTATTGACCCTGTCAAAGGCCTTATTCAAGTCGATTGGTAGATAATGCGATGGTTACGATACCATGATACATTGGTAGATAATGCGATGATTACGATACCATGGTACATTGGTAGATAATGCGTTAATTACGATACCATGGTACATTGGTAGATATTGCGATGATTACGATACCCTGGTACATTGGTAGATAATGCGTTAATTACGATACCATGGTACATTGGTAGATAATGTGATGATTACGATACCATGGTACATTGGTAGATAATGCAATGATTACGATACCATGGTCATGCAAGGTGAAACTGTCAACAATTTCCATATCAACTTCCATGATAGTCCTTTAAAAAATTATAACTCGTACGTTTCTAAATGGAGCTATGTCCTGAATATGCAAATGACAGTAAACATAAAAACCAATTGGGCAATGACTGGACTGAAAGATTCAAAAACAGGTGAGAAATTCTGTTTGACTTGATTTACAGGGGAGTAATCCTGTTTGACTTGATTTACAGCTGAGTAATTCTATTTGAATTGATTTACAGGTGAGTAATTCTATTTGACATGATTCTGTTTGATTTGATTCTGTTTGACATGATTTACTTATTAGTGACATTGTTAGTCGTTCTGTTTGACATGATTTACTTATTAGTGACATTGTTAGTCGTTCTGTTTGACATGATTTACTTATCAGTGACATTGTTAGTCGTTCTGTTTGACATGATTTACTTATTAGTGACATTGTTAGTGGTTCTATTTGACATGATTTACTTATTAGTGACATTGTTAGTCGTTCTGTTTGACATGATTTACTTATTAGTGACATTGTTAGTCGTTCTGTTTGACATGATTTACTTATTAGTGACATTGTTAGTCGTTCTGTTTGACATGATTTACTTATTAGTGACATTGTTAGTCGTTCTGTTTGACATGATTTACTTATTAGTGACATTGTTAGTCGTTCTGTTTGACATGATTTACTTATTAGTGACATTGTTAGTCGTTCTGTTTGACATGATTTACTTATTAGTGACATTGTTAGTCGTTCTGTTTGACTAGATTTACTTAAGCAACATTGATCTTTAAAAAAATAATATAGCATCTATCAAACAATATTTTTGTATACCATTATTCTTACTGTAGTGTCACTCAAGTTGTACCTTAACTCGATATTATACTATCACTTTCACAATATCATAACTCTCCTTGACCTGCCATTTTAATAGTACCAGGGGCGTCACATTGATTAGGGGGCGTGGGGGGGGCTGTTTTTCAAATTCGTGAAACATCTGGTGCGGGGTGGAGTAAAATTATCACCCCCCCCCCTCTCCCTTTGTCGGGTTTGGAATTTGTCGAGGTGAAACTATCTGAGATGAAACTATCTGAGGTGAAACTATCTGAGATGAAACTATCTGAGATGAAACTATCTGAGGTGAAACTATCTGAGGTGAAACTATCTGAGGTGAAACTATATGAGGTGAAACTCTATAAGGTGAAACTATCTGAGGTGAAACCCTCAACAAAATATTAAACAATCGGTTTATCTGGGGATTAAACAATAGACATAACTTTTGAAATGACACAATTGGCTTATCTAGGCATTAAATCTTAGACCGATTATTTGAAATAACACAATTGGCTTATCTGGGGAATAAACCCTAGACCAAACAGTTGAAATGATACACTTGGCTTATCTAGGGATTAAACCCTAGACCAAACAGTTGAAATGATACAATTGGCTTATCTGGGGATTAAACCCTAGACCAAACAGTTGAAATGATACAATTGGCTTATCTGGGGATTAAACCTTAGACAAAACAATTGAAATGATACAATTGGCTTATCTGGGGATTAAACCTTAGACCAAACATTTGAAATTGCACAATTTTGAAATATACCACCATTTTAACCACACCATCATTTTAACTACACCATCATTTTAACTACACCCTCATTTTAAACCATGCTTTTAACTGTACCATCCTTTTAACAGTACCATCATTTTAACTGTACCATCCTTTTAACAGTACCATCATTTTAACTGTACCATCCTTTTAACCGTTAATTGTATCATCACGTCTAATGTTTCTTAATTTCAAAATGTAACGTCAGTCTTATTGTAAGTCAGTCTTATTGTAATGTCATTCTTATTGTAACGTCATTCTTATTGTAACGTCATTCTTATTGTAACGTCATTCTTATTGTAACGTCAGTCTATTGTAATGTCATTCTTATTGTAACGTCAGTCTTATTTTATCGCCAGTCTTATTGTAACGTCAGTCTTATTTGTAACATCATTCTTATTGTAACGTCATTCTTATCGTAACGTCATTCTTATTGTAACGTCAGTCTATTGTAACGTCGTTCTTATTGTAACGTCAGTCTTATTGTAACGTCATTCTTATTGTAACGTCATTCTTATTGTAACGTCATTCTTATTGTAACGTCAGTCTTATTGTAACGTCATTCTTATTGTAACGTCATTCTTTTAATACCGTTACACTAACTGTGCTAACATTCATTATGTGCCATTATTCAAACTGTACCGTCAAGCTATTTGTACTGTCCAACTAATTGTACCATCAAGCTATTTGTACTGTCCAACTAATTGTACTGTCAAGCTTATTGTACCGTCAAGCTAATTGTACTGTCCAACTAATTGTACCGTCAAGCTTATTGTACCGTCAAGCTATTTGTACTGTCCAACTAATTGTACCGTCAAGCTAATTGTACCATCAAGCTAATTGTACCGTCAAGCTATTTGTACTATCCAACTAATTGTACCGTCAAGCTAATTGTACCGTCGAGCTAATTGTACCGTCAAGCTATTTGTACTGTCCAACTAATTGTACCGTCTATCAGTACAAGGAGACTAGTTTGCTCCGACTTACTTGTAGCCTGTGTCAAGGAACTAGCGCTGTTTCTGCGACTACTTCGGTAAGAGCCACCACGAACCCTTGACGCTCTGACTCGAGCCAAACTTTCCTCCACACTAGTGCACAACAACAGCAGCAGCAGCAGCAGCAGATGGCGGGCGCACATTGCTTAGGACGACAAATCAAGTAAACTTAAGTACTTAAAGACAAAAGGTCATCCGAGAAAAATATACTTTTGGTAAAATTAAGTAGTTTAAAATTGAAAGACTAGCTTATATTGATTAGAGGATGTTAAAAATGGAAGATAAAACAAAATTTAATTTTTTTTTAAATCTTAGAAAAAAAACATTTTTTTTAGCTCTGCCTATTTTTTTGGCAAGAATCTTCCAATAAAAAACAAACCTTGAGCCACTTACTGTTTTATTACTTCAAAATTTCAATAAAAATGAAATCGATCAAATTAAATGTAAGTGAGAGTACACGATATTCTGTTGTCCTATCGTATTCAATACTAGCCTCTAGTTGAGAGTACACAATATGCTGTTGTCCTATCGCAATCAGTGCTGCTAGCTTCTCAGCAAAACTTCCCAGATTTCAACATAACTTAATGTTTCAACGAACCATAGACACGATTTCGAATAGGGAATTTTTGTTGTGACGGAAGTATTAAATAAAGAGAGGTAACAGGATGTGTGGCTGACGATTATTGATCAGGTTTAGTTCACAGGCTTACTGGTAGCGTCACGACAGAAGGGAAGGGGGAGGGGGGTCAGAACTAATGCCTACTAATGCAATGCAGGTCAGTTAAGTTCTGACAGAAATTTGTTGGGAATTTTGGGGATTCCGACCGTGATTATTTCAGAAATTTCCCCCCGGTGGGAGGGGGCACTTCAGATTTTTCGGGGGGGGGGGGGAAGGGGGGTGGTGGGGCAGTGCCAGCAGTGCCATTTGATTGATTGTTGGACATATTTTTGCTCCGGGGGCACTTGGTTTTCCCCGGGGGGGGGGGCGGGGGGCAGTGCCCTCCCGGAGATAAAGCTGAAAGAAACCCTGGATTCAGATTTACCGGAGTCTAGTGACCCCTACCCCTGTCCCCTACCCCTGTCCCCTACCTTTGTCCCCTACCCCTGTCCCCTACCTTTGTCCCCTACCCCTGTCCCCTACCTTTGTCCCCTACCCCTGTCCCCTACCTTTGTCCCCTACCCCTGTTCCCTACCTTTGTCCCCTACCCCTGTCCCTTACCTCTGTCCCTTACCCCTGTCCCTTACCTCTGTCCCTTACCTCTGTCCCTTACCTCTGTCCCCTACCCCTGTCCCTTACCTCTGTCCCCACTTTTGTCCCATACCTTTGTAACTATTTTTTCCATTAGTAACATAATGGATACACCTATAATAATGGCATACATCTAGTATAATGGAATACACTTAGAATAATGGAATACTACTAGTATAAAGAAGTAACCTAGTATAATGGAATGCTCATAGTATAAAGAAATAGCCTAGTAAAATGGATTACACCAAGTACAATGGAATACATTAATTAACTAGTATCATGAAGCGCGTTTCTTCATTACTATGTTGGTATCTCTACACTATTGATATCATGGAATGTATTACAATAGGACTTTCACGAGTACTTGAATAGATTTTAGCTTTGGATTGAACTGTTAGATAGGTGACATGTTGAAAGTGTGTACAATAAAGCAGTAACATGGGTGCTATGTGTACAGTGAGAGGGTAATACGTGTGTTCTGCTTATGAACACGTCGATGGGGAAAGTATTCCAACTCTGGTCATGGAATACACTTGGTAAGATGGAATACGCTCAGTATACCGGGATACACTTAGTCTGATGGGATACACTCAGTTGAACGGATTACATTTAGTATGATGGAATACACTCAGTATAACGGAACACAATTAGTATATTGAAATACATCTAGTATAATGGAATACACTTAGTATAATGGAATTTAGCTAGAATTTGTGTTGGTCTGTCTTTAACTGTTTGTTTTTTTCGTCGAAAGCTTTGTGGCCTAAATGTTTCTCTTCTGTATTTGTCCATCAGGTTTTCCTCTACCCTTTGTTTATTTCTTATAGACTATTTATAGTCCAACTATTTATACTAAACTTTATAGTCATCTATTTTTCCTAAACTTTATAGTCATCTACTTAAACTAACCTTTATAGTCCAAATATATTATACTTGTACATTTGTTTGTTCAGTAAAAATTATTTTAATGTCTAACATCCAGTGCTTGTGTATAAACAAAATGTTGCATACCGTCACTTGAATGGGGGAGGAAGCAATATCGAGGGCTCAGTAGGATGCTGAACGAAAGAGTGTGGAGAGAGAGAGGATCGCCTCCCTAGAAAATTTTGATCAATTCAAAATACCGCGATGTAGTTTTGCGCATGCCTACAGTTAGTTTTGCACCATTTAACACTCAATCAGAAAACAATAGTGGCCATTTAGTTTTGCACCATTTAACACTCAATCAGAAAACAATAGTGGCCAGTTAGTTTTGCACCATTTAACACTCAATCAGAAAACAATAGTGGCCAGTTAGTGTTGCACCATTCAACACTCAATCAGAAAACAATAGTGGCCAGTTAGTTTTGCACCATTCAACACTCAATCAGAAAACAATAGTGGCCAGTTAGTTTTGCACCATTCAACACTCAATCAGAAAACAATAGTGGCCAGTTAGTTTTGCACCATTCAACACTCAATCAGAAAACAATAGTGGCCAGTTAGTTTTGCACCATTCAACACTCAATCAGAAAACAATAGTGGCCAGTTAGTTTTGCACCATTCAACACTCAATCAGAAAACAATAGTGGCCAGTTAGTTTTGCACCATTCAACACTCAATCAGAAAACAATAGTGGCCAGTTAGTTTTGCACCATTCAACACTCAATCAGAAAACAATAGTGGCCAGTTAGTTTTGCACCATTCAACACTCAATCAGAAAACAATAGTGCCCAGTTAGTTTTGCACCATTCAACACTCAATCAGAAAACAATAGTGGCCAGTTAGTTTTGCACCATTCAAAACTCAATCAGAAAACAATAGTGGCCAGTTAGTTTTGCACCATTAAACACTCAATCAGAAAACAATAGTGGCGATTTCGTTTTCCTGACCAAGTGGTATTTATACAACTTTCAAGAAGTGGTTTCTGAAATGTTATTTTGTTTTAAAGTTTTAATACAAACAGATTCTATTTGTCTGAGCTACTTTATTAATGGGGTCAGTCTGCGAGTGTGTGAGTGGTTGGTGGCAAAAAAGTTCTAAATTAGTTTAGAGATCTTAAGAAATCAGGCCTTGAGAGCTATGAAGGCATTTATTCTTCCCTGTGAGCTATGGAGGCATTTATTCTTCCCTGTGAGCTATGGAGGCATTAATTCTTCCCTGTGACCTATGGAGGCATTTATTCTTCCCTGTGACCTATGGATGCATTTATTCTTCCGTGTGAGCTATGGAGGCATTTATTCTGCCTTGACAGCTATGGAGGCACTTGTTCTGCCTTGTGAGCTATGGAGGCACTTGTTCTGCCTTGTGAGCTATGGAGGCATTTGTTCTGCCTTTTGAGTTATGAAGGCATTTATTCTTCCCTGTAACCTATGGAGGAATTTATTCTTCCCTGTGACCTATGGAGGCATTTATTCTTCCCTGTGACCTATGGAGGCATTTATTCTTCCGTGTGAGCTATGGAGGCATTTATTCTGCCTTGACAGCTATGGAGGCACTTGTTCTGCCTTGTGAGCTATGGAGGCACTTGTTCTGCCTTGACAGCTATGGAGGCACTTGTTCTGCCTTGTGAGCTATGGAGGCACTTGTTCTGCCTTGTGAGCTATGGAGGCATTTGTTCTGCCTTGTGAGCTATGAAGGCATTTATTCTTCCCTGTAAGCTATGGAGGCATTTATTCTTCCCTGTGACCTATGGAGGCAGTTATTCTTCCCTGTGACCTATGGAGGCATTTATTCTTCCGTGTGAGCTATGGAGGCATTTGTTCTGCCTTGACAGCTATGGAGGCACTTGTTCTGCCTTGTGAGCTATGGAGGCATTTGTTCTGCCTTGTGAGCTATGGAGGCATTTGTTCTGCCTTGACAGCTATGGAGGCATTTTTTCTGCCTTGACAGCTATGGAGGCATTTGTTCTGCCTTGACAGCTATGGAGGCATTTGTTCTGCCTTGACAGCTATGGAGGCATTTGTTCTGCCTTGACAGCTATGGAGGCATTTGTTCTGCCTTGACAGCTATGGAGGCATTTGTTCTTCCTTGTGAGCTATTGAGGCATTTTTCTTATTTTTCTTAGTGTTTGGTCAAAAAGAAATAGAGAAAGAAAAAGTCTAAGAACGTGGGGAAAAGAAAGAAGAATATCTGAAAGATACATCTAGTTTTCTGGTAAAATTGATTAAAACGACAAATCTTTCAGTATATGTACTTGTAATAAACACGATGGATAGTACTGTAGACAAGGAATATTTGACAGGTTATCTAAATGAGGACAATCAGACATAACATAAGCTATGCCGTGTGGTTTAGCTCACATGTT
Organism: Lymnaea stagnalis; assembly: GCA_964033795.1. Lineage (NCBI taxonomy): Eukaryota > Metazoa > Mollusca > Gastropoda > Lymnaeidae > Lymnaea > Lymnaea stagnalis. The sequence continues at coordinate 782,374 of CAXITT010000105.1, read as the reverse complement.
AAGTACACAGTTATCTTTTATGAGGAGTACACAATTTAGTTTATATGAGAAGTTAACAATTTATCGATAAGAATTACACAATTAACTTATATGAGAAGTACACGGCTTAGCTTATATAAGAGGTACACAATTTAGCTTATATGAGAAGTACACAGTTCAGCTTATATGAGAAGTACACAGCTTAACTTATATAAGAACTACACACTTTATCTCATATGAGAGGTACACAATTTATCTCATATGAGAAATACACATTTTAGCTTATATGAGAAGTACGCAATTTGTTTTATACAAGAAGTATAAAATGGATCTCATATGAGAAGTACACAATTTAGCTCGCATGAGAAGTTTACAGTCTTGTGCTCCGAGTCATTGGCAGATGCGAGGGTGTCCAGCACAATCACAATCACAATATGTTTATGTTCGCAGTGATCCTGTACCTAATGCATCACGGGGACCCTGGGGTCTTCGATGATTTTGTTAACCTGCAATTTTAGATAATTGGTTATTACGATTATAATGACGCACACGTGGGTCTATGTCAGACCTAGACACGTGGGTCTATGTCAGACCTAAACACGTGGGTCTATGTCCGACCTAAACACGTGGGTCTATGTCAGATCTAAACACGTGGGTCTATGTCAGACCTAAACACGTGGGTCTATGTCAGACCTAAACACGTGGGTCTATGTCAGACCTAAATACGTGGGTCTATGTCAGACCTAAACACGTGGGTCTATGTCAGATCTAAACACGTGGGTCTATGTCAGACCTAAACACGTGGGTCTATGTCAGACCTAAACACGTGGGTCTATGTCAGACCTAAATACGTGGGTCTATGTCAGACCTAAACACGTGGGTCTATGTCAGACCTAAACACGTGGGTCTATGTCAGACCTAAACACGTGGGTCTATGTCAGACCTCAACACGTGGGTCAATGTCAGACCTTAACACGTGGGTCTATGTCAGACCTCAACACGTGGGTCTATGTCAGACCTCAACACGTGGGTCTATGTCAGACCTAAACACGTGGGTCTATGTCAGACCTAAACACGTGGGTCTATGTCAGACCTAAAATCGTGGGTCTATGTCAGACCTCAACACATGGGTCTATGTCAGACCTCAACACGTGGGTCTATGTCAGACCTAAACAAGTGGGTCTATGTAAGACCTCAACACGTGGGTCTATATCAGACCTAAACACGTGGGTCTATGTCAGACCTAAACACGTGGGTCTATGTCAGACCTAAACACGTGGGTCTATGTCAGACCTCAAAACGTGGGTCTATGTCACACCTCAACACGTGGGTCTATGTCAGACCTAAACACGTGGGTCTATGTCAGACCTAAACACGTGGGTCTATGTCAGAC
>CAXITT010000105.1:763285-779099 GCA_964033795.1 Lymnaea stagnalis | reverse complement strand
ACCTCAACACGTGGGTCTATGTCAGACCTCAACACGTGGGTCTATGTCAGACCTCAACACGTGGGTCTATGTCAGACCTCAACACGTGGGTCTATGTGAGACCTAAACACGTGGGTCTATGTGAGACCTCAACACGTGGGTATATGTCAGACCTCAACACGTGGGTCTATGTCAGACCTAAACACGTGGGTCTATGTCAGACCTCAAAACGTGGGTCTATGTCAGACCTCAACACGTGGGTCTATGTCAGACCTAAACACGTGGGTCTATGTCAGACCTAAACACCGGGAAGTATATATGGGGGACTGCGTTGTAACCGTGTGAAAAAAAAAGGACTGAGTCCAAACCGGTCTGAAATAGGATACACATGGAACAATGACGTCACATTGTGTATTCCTGCGTCATACTAGCGGAGAGAAAGACGTCTTCCTCAAAGAATGGACACTAGGCGTTCATAAGTAACCAAGCAGAGGTCAGAGGTTAGAGCCGAGAAAACAGCCACTGTTTTACTTTTATTCTCAGCTCTATAGCAAGGCCTAGGCTTTACCCACTGCTATCAAAGTGACATTCACAGCATGTCATAGTAAGGCCTAGGGTTTACCCACTGCTATCAAAGTGACATTCACAGCATGTCATAGTAAGGCCTAGGCTTTACCTACTGCTATCAAAGTGACATTCACAGCATGTCATAGTAAGGCCTAGGGTCTACCCACTGCTATCAAAGTGACATTCACAGCATGTCATAGTAAGGCCTAGGGTTTACCCACTGCTGTCAAAGTGACATTCACAGCATGTCATAGTAAGGCCTAGGGTTTACCTTCTATTGTCAAAGTGACATTCACAGCATGTCATAGTAAGGCCTAGGGTTTACCCACTGCTATCAAAGTGACATTCACAGCATGTCATAGTAAGGCCTAGGGTTTACCCACTGCTGTCAAAGTGACATTCACAGCATGTCATAGTAAGGCCTAGGGTTTACCTTCTATTGTCAAAGTGACATTCACAGCATGTCATAGTAAGGCCTAGGCTTTACCTACTGCTATCAAAGTGACATTCACAGCATGTCATAGTAAGGCCTAGGGTTTACCCACTGCTATCAAAGTGACATTCACAGCATGTCATAGTAAGGCCTAGGGTTTACCCACTGCTATCAAAGTGACATTCACAGCATGTCATAGTAAGGCATAGGGTTTACCCACTGCTGTCAAAGTGACATTCACAGCATGTCATAGTAAGGCCTAGGATTTACCCACTATGGTCAAAGTGACATTCACAGCATGTCATAGTAAGGCCTAGGATTTACCCACTATGGTCAAAGTGACATTCACAGCATGTCATAGTAAGGCCTAGGGTTTACCCACTGCTATCAAAGTGACATTCACAGCATGTCATAGTAAGGCCTAGGGTTTACCCACTGCTATCAAAGTGACATTCACAGCATGTCATAGTAAGGCCTAGGATTTACCCACTGCTATCAAAGTGACATTCACAGCATGTCATAGTAAGGCCTAGGGTTTACCCACTGCTGTCAAAGTGACATTCACAGCATGTCATAGTAAGGCCTAGGGTTTACCTTCTATTGTCAAAGTGACATTCACATCATGTCATAGTAAGGCCTAGGGTCTACTTTCTATTGTCAAAGTGACATTCACAGCATGTTATACTGAAGCCTGGGTTTTACCCACTGCTATCAAAGTGCAATTCACATTATGTTATAGTAAAGCCTGGGGTTAATATTGTTTATAAATAAGATAAGATAAGAATCTTTTATTGATCCACACAAATGGAAATGTTTTATGATTGCATTTTTTGCATTGTACATTTTCAGGACATTGAAAAAACAATTTGAACACAATACATTTATAATAAATTTGTTCACTAGCAGAAACTCCGTGAGTTCTCTTAGCCATATCAAGGACTTATTAGTTCTCATTCAGATGTGTGACTTCAGAGGAAGCATGCCGGTAAATTCGTGCAGATTGGGGAACAAAATAATTTTATATCTGTAAGTCCTCGCCCTGATGGAAAGCATTCTCCCGAACGGCGCGATCCTAAGTATCTAGGGTGGAGAGGGTGGGATGTAGCATCCAAAATGTGTTTAGTTTTACAAAAATATCTTTCTTCAAATAGTTCTTCAAGTAAAGGATGTTTAGTTTGTGTTATGTTCCTAGCTATCTTGTGTAGTCGGTTTATGCGGTATTTAATATCAGACGATGTATTCCCACACCAGCAGGTGATACTGACACAAAGTAGGCTGCCAATTGTTGCACTGTAGAATAAGTTAACGACTTGTTTGTTTGCACCGAAATTTTACAGTTTTTTGAGGTAGAACAGTGTTTGATTGAATTTCTTATACATAATTTGACCGTACTCATGCCATGTTAGATTATTAATAATGGTGACACCTAAGTACTTGTATGCCTCTACTTTCTCTACACTTTGATTTTTTTTATGTTGAGATCTATAATCTGGTGTTCACTCTCCTGAAATCAACAACCATTTCCTTTGCTTTTGAGACATTGAGCTTGAGAAAATTTTCATCGCACCAATTGATAAAGCTTGTTACTAAGTTACGGTATAGGCCTTCTCCTTAAGATATTAAACCAACAATGGTGGTATCATCAGCAAATTTTAAGATTGGAACGGTGTCGCTTGAGCTTTGAATATCATTGGCATATCTTGTATACAGTACAGGGGAGAGAACGCAGCCATGTGGTGCCCCAGTGTTTATTTCTCTGGTTAGAGTTAATTGGTCATTTACCTTGACATATTGTGGTCGTATTGTTAAAATAGTTCAGTATCCAAGGCTGAATATTTCAACTTTCACCTAACGAGGATGTCAGTCCTTAAAGTTGTAAGTCATAAAAATGGCTATTAAGACTTTGTACAACAAGGAACCAACAAAAAAAAAAAAAAAAAAAAAAAAAAAAAAAAAAAAAAAAAAAAAAAAAAAAAAAAAAAAAGAGAAAATAACAATACAACTTGTAGGGCCTTTTAAAACTGACCATCTTATCATTAGTTTACTGGAAATGAATGGCATAATTATAGGAAGAAGATAGGAAATATTTACAATAGGGATAATTTACTTTTAATATGTAATTAATCTAAGGAAAGTTGCAGGTATAAATTCCTCAAAATAATTTAATCGAAAAGTTAATTTGAAATTTCAAAATACATTACATTCCCCAAATGACAAAAAAAACACAAAAAACAAAAAAAAACAAAAAAAACAACAAACCAAAAGAAACCCATTCATGAACATATTATGGGATACTTGAGTCAAACTTTTGGAGCTAGTTTAAAATATCCCACTTTCCCTCTGTATAAATCCCTACACTCTATTTAATTGGATAAAGATTTTTTTCTACAAAAATTATTCTCCATAAATTGAAATGATTCGATTTGCAATATTCAGCCAATTAAATAAAGCAAGAACATATTTCTTCTTTTTCTTCATATTTGAGGGCCCCACGATCAACTTATTGATCATTTTGGCGCCTGGGTGGAATTTCAGAGTTTGCCTCCTCTTAGATGAGTTGCCGTCCAAAGCTAACGAGTCACATTCACCTGTATTTCAGTAATAATATTCATTAACAATATGAACAGCGTGATGCCCAGCGTGATAACTGCCCCCATGTGCCCATGCCTTGAGTTGGCATTTAGATATCTGAGTGACAAGACTGGTTCAATAAACAAAGCTACTGCCAGGGGTTGTCTGAAACTTTAAGGAATTTGGAAAAAAAGCGAAAACCATTGACAACCTTTATTCATCTATTCATCGGACGGTCAATCAAAATACAAATGTTGGAAAGCACTTCAAAAGGCCATTAACTGCACTAATATAGTACAATACTAGAGTAGTCTCCCTTAGTGTTATGTGTCTCATTATGTCTACAATAAACCTGTGCATGTCTGGCACACGACATACGATTGTTTCTCTCAGATTTTTGTCCGGGGGTAGGGCAGAGGCGTAGGGGGGGGCAGATGTCCCCGGGCGCCAGCTAGTTAGGGGCGCCAAAATGTGCTTTGATATTATACTAGTGGTAAAAATAACGGGTTTGAGAGTTGAAAAAAAAGGAGAAAAGGGGGCGCTTTAAAATGGATCTTGTCCCCGGACGCGAATCTTGTCCCCGGGCACAAAACACCCTCGCCACGCCTCTGGGGTAGGGGCAGGACTGGGTTAGGTCATTATGGTGACTAGAACAAGCTCGGAATGTTACCAACACTGCTATTAATAAACTAATTTCATTTCGAAAGTGTTCTTTTCAAAATAGCTTAAAGGGGGCCAATACTGTCACGTTCATGGACGTTGGGTGTGGGGGGCGCACCAAGGACTCCTGAACGGGAGTCGTTGGGGGGGGGAGCTGTAAACCCCCTTTCCATAATTTTTTGATATAATCAAAATGTCAAAATACAGGGGCGCATACCAGCATTTTGTTTTTCATGACTGTACACTGAACTCGAAGAGCAACAGACGAGATTCTACTGGGGATATAAGCCTCTGGTGGTTTCATAAATCTTTAAATTTTAGTCACTACTAAATAGTAATGTTTTACAATTTTTTATTTCAAATTTGTGATTATTAATTTAAGGCATCGCAAGGGTATCCAACAATATAAAGCCTAAAGAGGGGGGGGGGGCAGTCTTGTACTGACATCCCTACCAGAGAGAGGACCAGCTTTGTACTGACATCCCCACCAGAGAGAGGACCAGTCTTGTACTGATATCCCTACTAGAGAGAGGACCTGCTTTGTACTGACATCCCCACTAGAGAGAGCACTAGCTTTGTACTGACATCCCCACTAGAGAGAGCACCAGCTTTGTACTGACATCCCCACCAGAGAGAGGACCAGTCTTGTACTGACATCCCCACCAGAGAGAGGACCAGTCTTGTACTGACATCCCCACTAGAGAGAGGACCAGCTTTGTACTGACATCCCTACTAGAGGGAGGACCAGCTTTGTACTGACATCCCTACTAGAAAGAGGACCAGCTTTGTACTGACATCCCCACCAGAGAGAGGACCAGTCTTGTACTGACATCCCTACTAGAGAGAGGACCTGCTTTGTACTGACATCCCCACCAGAGAGAGGACCAGTCTTGTACTGACATCCCCACCAGAGAGAGGACCAGTCTTGTACTGACATCCCCACTAGAGAGAGGACCAGCTTTGTACTGAGATCCCCACTAGAGAGAGGACAAGCTTTGTACTGACATCCCCACCAGAGAGAGGACCAGTCTTGTACTGACATCCCTACTAGAGAGAGGACCTGCTTTGTACTGACATCCTCACTAGAGAGAGGACCAGCTTTGTACTGACATCCCTACTAGAGAGAGGACCTGCTTTGTACTGACATCCCTACTAGAGAGAGGACCAGCTTTGTACTGACATCCCCACTAGAGAGAGGAACAGCTTTGTACTGACATCCCCACTAGAGAGAGGACCTGCTTTGTACTGACATCCCAGCTAGCGAGAGGACCAGCTTTGTACTGACATCCCCACCAGAGAGAGGACCAGTCTTGTACTGACATCCCCACTAGAGATAGGACCTTCTTTGTACTGACATCCCCACTAGAGAGAGGACCAGTCTTGTACTGACATCCCTACTAGAGAGAGGACCAGTCTTGTACTGACATCTCTACTAGAGAGAGGACCAGTCTTGTACTGACATCCCCACTAGAGAGAGGACCAGCTTTGTACTGACATCCCCACCAGAGAGAGGACCAGTCTTGTACTGACATCCCCACTAGAGAGAGGACCAGCTTTGTACTGACATCCTCACTAGAGAGAGGACCAGTCTTGTACTGACATCACCACTAGAGAGAGGACCAGTCTTGTACTGACATCCCTACTAGAGAGAGGACCAGCTTTGTACTGACATCCCTACTAGAGAGAGGACCAGTCTTGTACTGACATCCCTACTAGAAAGAGGACCAGTCTTGTACTGACATTCCCACTAGAGAGAGGACCAGTCTTGTACTGACATCCCTACTAGAGAGAGGACCAGCTTTGTACTGACATCCCCACTAGAGAGAGGACCAGCTTTGTACTGACATCCCTACTAGAGAGAGGACCAGCTTTGTACTGACATCCCCACTAGAGAGAGGACCAGCTTTGTACTGACATCCCCACCTGAGAGAGGACCAGTCTTGTACTGACATCCCTACTAGAGAGAGGACCTTCTTTGTACTGACATCCCCACTAGAGAGAGGACCAGTCTTGTACTGACATCCCTACTAGAGAGAGGACCAGTCTTGTACTGACATCCCTACTAGAGAGAGGACCAGTCTTGTACTGACATCCCTACTAGAGAGAGGACCAGTCTTGTACTGACATCCCCACTAGAGAGAGGACCAGCTTTGTACTGACATCCCCACTAGAGAGAGGACCAGTCTTGTACTGACATCCTCACTAGAGAGAGGACCAGTCTTGTACTGACATCACCACTAGAGAGAGGACCAGTCTTGTACTGACATCCCTACTAGAGAGAGGACCAGTTTTGTACTGAAATCCCTACTAGAGAGAGGACCAGTCTTGTACTGACATCCCTACTAGAGAGAGGACCAGTCTTGTACTGACATCCCCACTAGAGAGAGGACCAGTCTTGTACTGACATCCCTACTAGAGAGAGGACCAATCCCTACTAGAGAGAGGACCAGTCTTGTACTGACATCCCTACTAGAGAGAGGACCAGTCTTGTACTGACATCCCCACTAGAGAGAGGACCAGTCTTGTACTGACATCCCTACTAGAGAGAGGACCAGTTTTGTACTGACATCCCTACTAGAGAGAGGACCAGTCTTGTACTGACATCCCTACTAGAGAGAGGACCAGTCTTGTACTGACATCCCCACTAGAGATAGGACCAGTCTTGTATTGACATCCCTACAAGAGAGAGGACCAGCTTTGTACTGACATCCCCACTTGAGAGAGGACCAGTCTTGTACTGACATCCCCACTAGAGAGAGGACCAGTCTTGTACTGACATCCCTACTAGAGAGAGGACCAGTGTTGTACTGACATCTCCACTAGAGAGAGGACCAGCCTTGTACTGACATCCCTACTAAAGATAGTAGGGTAATAAGGGGAGAGAATACAATCAGGCTAGCACAATATAAAATTAGTAAAACAGAGTAGGGTTAAACCTGAAAAAAGGAACGCAACAAAACAACGCACGTGTCGGCATGAAGCCTTTGTCACCGAACAAAACAACATAAAAAAGGTATAAAAATAAAAATAAGAAATAGCACTTAGTTTAGAAGTAGTATACGTGGACAGCAAACGAAATGTGCTATTCTTTTCAGCACATTTCTGAAAATAATCTTTTTCAGAGTTGAGAGGGGCAGGCTTAAAAATGAATCTTGTCCCCTGACGCCCTTACTAGTGTCGCCCAAACATGGCGGATGGTGTGGTCCACCCAGGTGTCGTTTTTTGTTTATATGCAGCAGAGCCGTTCTTAGGATAGGATTTAGGGGCCTAGGCATTTAGCGTAGGAAGGGGCCCCAAAAGGGCAGTGGGGCCTTAGGTGGTGGCTTAGTTTGCCTATGAACGTCTCTGTATGCAAGTGTGGCATTGTCGGACAACTTACTGCAGAGTTTGTACCATGACTGGGAGGACGGCCAAAATAATTTGTTTAATTATTTCAAAATCAAGAGTAGTATTTTGAGTATACTTAAAGTCAATGTTTCTATTATACTTTTAAACGGGGAAAGACATTTTTAAGGTTTTGTGGGCGGCATTATTATGGCGACCTGTGCCGAACATGAACTGAATTCACACCGTTTGTGGCGTTCGCCAGAGTAATCATTTTGCACAAGCTTATAATTAATCCCATGCTGTTGTCACGGTCAGATCGCGTGAGTTTTTCGGTGTCAACTTCTATAATGTTAATTTGACCAATCGTGGGTGAGTTTATTTTCCCCGTGTGCCCCACGAGTTTTTATATTTCTCGGTCAAGGTATGACCGGTGTGCTGTGTCGGGAGGAACCACGTGTGTGAGTTGAGTGTTTAAGGAGTGAACAGTGGCGAGTGCTGTGGATATGGTGTATGATTTTTGTCTTGTGAAGGCAGTGAGTTTTTCTACGGATGGAAGAGGACTTGTGTAACTTTAACTGTTTTGTATAGTATGTGGAGTTTTTTTATTCTGAACACCAGAGCTTATTGCTAATAAAGTTTTCCATTGTTAGGCACACATAGCCAATAAATAAGAAAACCTGAATCTCTGAACTGTTTGTTGATACTTGGAGCAAGAGTCAGCTCTGTAGGAGCTAGAAATGAAGGGGTTCTAGACCCTAGAAAAATTGTTCTGTGGCTAGTACGCAGGGGACCGACCTCTAGACAACGTACGTCACGCCACAGTGGGGGCCCGTCCGAGATTTGAACCCGGGACCTCTCGCAACCACTGATCAGCGTGAGTGAAGGGGTGCAGAAATTTAGGGTGCTAAAGATAGTCGAGCAAACTCAAAATTAAGGGGTAGATTTTGGCCCATGCTTTAATTTTTTTCTTTCAGCCAATTTTGAGGTTGCATTTCAAATTTTCGGATGCCAATATTAGCCATAATAATGATTAAAGACATCTTAAATACCGCACCAATGGGACGTAAACTATATTCATTCTTGTTGTGTCTTAGATTATTCTCGCCCTTTAAATCTTTATAATCCCCAGAATTTTTTGATAAATTAAAAATACAGCATTGAATTTTATAATATATCTGAATTTAGTTTTGCATCATTCTACACTTATTAGGAGAGCAACGGAAGAGATACTAGTTAAAAAATGTGTGACTCAACCTTAGAACCATCGTGTGCGCCCAGCAACCCCTACGTTGCAGAGTGCCTCTAATAATTTAGGGGTTAAAGATGGGATGAGGTTATTTTCTTAAAGATCGAAAAAAAAAGGGGTGGGCAAAACGGAAAAGTGCTTAACCTGCTGTTTTATGCACAAAAATAATATATATAAATATATATATATATATATGATGTATATTACTAAAAATAGTATCATGGCTTTTATTTTAATTCACACTATTAGCGGGGAGGTTGGGGGGGGGCGGGTAGCTACTTAATTAATAAATGCATTTTCAACACACAAAAGAAAATTAATTAAAAATTAAAAATTCCATCACTTAAAAGCAGTACAGACATTATTTTATGCAATGAACGCAAATGGAAAAAGACAAAAAAAAAAGAACTTACTTATAATAGCTAGACTAAATTATCAAAATAATTCCAAATTTAACCAGAGTAAAACAAAAAAAAAAAAAAAAAAAAAAAAAAAAAAAAAAAAAAAAAAAAAAAAAAAAAAAAAAAACAAAAAAAAAAAAAAAAAAAAAAAATTAAAAAAAATAAAAAAAAAAAAAAAAAAAAAAAAAAAAAAAAAAAAAAAAAAAAAAAAAAAAAATCCTGAGAAATAGAAAGGTCTATTCATTTTGATGGCTGTGAAAACTGGTCATTTTTATAAATCGTATTTAAATAGCATAACTATTTTAAGAAGACATGAATTGTTTACAAAAGACATTATATATTTATTAATGTGTTATTTTATCTGAAGGAAATCTTATGCAAATAAAGTATATATTTACCAATAATCAAGTTAATTGAAATGTTTATTTTTAATTTCAAAATACTGTAACTTATTTCAGATAAATTACAAATTGCCTTTTAGATATAATTTAAACACTTTTTAAAACCAAAGCTACAGAATTTAATTTAAATTGAACAAATTAGGAGTAAGAATTTTTTTCCAAAACTAGTACCAACACATTTTAAAAAAAAGTATTGTCATGATAATCGAACTGCTAGTTCACAAACCCTTTTTTGGTGTGTTAGCTTTCTGATAGATTCTATAGAGAATTATTTTTAATTTTTTTAAAATCCGTTGAAATAGATGTGACATAATCAATATGGGCTACGATTTTTTAATCTCTGTCAATCAGGAAACATTGTAACAAAAGTAGCACATTACAAGAAAACTTAAACGCTTTCTATATTTAGTTGATGACCTCTGGTATGAGACCAATAAATTCTAAATTTACAACCAAAAGAAAATTATCTAATTTTTTTTTTAAAGTTTAAATTTTCTATAACTCAACATAAATTTATAGTTTGGCAAATAAAAATATTTTTTAAAGATTAATGTATAATGAAGACCTATACTTACTTTAAAAATCAGGCTTTCATTATGAACTATAATTTGAAAATAGATTGCCCTTGTTTGATACTTAGCAAGAACTATTGTTAAAAATGTAGACCTTGACATTGATGTAAAGGTCATTGAATACAGCCTTATTAAAATCTTTAAACTGGTGTAGTTGCAAAAATGTTTCCTTTAAGCTGCGCGGCCGCGCAACTATCACACAGACGCCGCGCAGCAGTTTTGAGTATCCGCGCAGCAAATTTTCATGCAAGTGTGTGTTTGTATTTGTGGGCTGTAAAATTTTCCACACAAAAAAATCGATGCTGTAAAGCTTTGAACACAACTGTATGATTTTGCACACGAACCAGCAAACGTTAGAGGGAACATTGGGTGCAAAAAAGAAATGAATAAAGATACCAATATATGCAAATTACGAGAAATAAGACATCGGCCAGCGCGATATTTATTATGGAATACAATACGCCTTCACTTGGTTTATGGAGAGACAAAATAAAGATACACTTTATTTATGGAGAGTGTCAAGGTCATGAAGTCAGTTGTAGAGTGTTGTTTGGGAAGTGGGGATGAACGGTGCTTGGGAGCGAAAGGGAACCATTTTCATGTCACGGGCGAATGATAGTTGGAGCGTGCGAGTGAATGGAATGTGGATATAAAATTGGGGGGGGGGGGGGGTAGCTTTTGAGTCGGGGTCTTACGTTCACGGGGTCTGAGTCTTAGTTTGAGGATCATGTTGTTGGAGTGAGAGATGACTTTTGAGTGAGAGGTCGTGGATGTGTGCTCTCAACAACTTACTGATTTGAGAGAGGATTGTTTACTATAGAAAGCGGATGCATTGATGTGTATTCTACGCGCCTCAACTGATTACTGTATAAAATTATCCTGATGTTGCTGAATCATTGATTTGATAGCATGTAATAAAGTAGGGTTAGTACACTGGGCCTTGTGTTAGTATCTGAGAGAGAGAGAGAGAGAGAGAGAGAGAGAGAGAGAGAGCTAGAGAGAGAGAGGGAGAGAGAGAGCGTGAAATGGAATCATATACACCCTAGACAACGCCATAATATTCAACAAGAATATTTGACATGGGGGGGCCCGCCATCGGAACTGAATCTTGGACCTTCTTGACTGTGTACCGGAAATTTCCTGTACCCGGTACTCAGGGCTTCGCTGCTGCCGCTGTACCTGTTGCCTGTAACTACTCCGGTAACCGATGTTCCTGTAACTGCTACCACTGTACCTGTTGCCTGTAACTACTTCGGTAACCGATGTTCCTGTAACTGCTACCACTGTACCTGTTGCCTGTAACTACTCCGGTAACCGATGTTCCTGTAACTGCTATCACTGTACCTGTTGCCTGTAACTACTCCGGTAACCAATAATCCTGTAACTGCTACCGCTGTACCTGTTGCCTGTAACTACTCCGGTAACCGATGTTCCTGTAACTGCTACCGCTGTACCTGTTGCCTGTAACTACTCCGGTAACCGATGTTCCTGTAACTGCTACCACTGTACCTGTTGCCTGTAACTACTCCGGTAACCGATGTTCCTGTAACTGCTACCACTGTACCTGTTGCCTGTAACTACTCCGGTAACCAATGTTCCTGTAACTGCTACCACTGTACCTGTTGCCTGTAACTACTCCGGTAACCAATGTTCCTGTAACTGCTACCACTGTACCTGTTGCCTGTAACTACTCCGGTAACCGATGTTCCTGTAACTGCTACCACTGTACCTGTTGCCTGTAACTACTCCGGTAACCGATGTTCCTGTAACTGCTACCACTGTACCTGTTGCCTGTAACTACTCCGGTAACCAATGTTCCTGTAACTGCTACCACTGTACCTGTTGCCTGTAACTACTTCGGTAACCGATGTTCCTGTAACTGCTATCACTGTACCTGCTGATCGTGCTCCGGATGTTTCCTGTACGCTGCTGAGAGAATGACCAGTTGCTGCCGCTGTACCTGTTCCTGTAACTGTTCCTGTACCTGCTGTGACCCACTGCTGCTGCTGCACCTAATGTTTTCTGTACATGCTGATCCTGTACCTGTTTCCTGTTCCTGCTGTTCCTGTACCCACTAGTTTCATGTACACGAGAGGTTTACCACTGTACTGGTCACCAACACTGCTATTTTGCTGTCCGGATCAGGTCAACTACAGACAAGACCGGGTAATTAACTTAATTAGAAATATTGTGTTGTATTATGATGATAATTTTGTAACCAGAAATTGTACAGTTAGATTTTTGTGTTTTGAAGTGGACTTATTGAAAGTGGGGTTGATACGATATGAATAGAAACGGGAAAATGGAGACGATAGAAGAAAGTCAGCAGGAGGCGATAATGTTAGGATTAGAAGGGAAAGAGGTTATAAAGTATGCCATAGACAAATTAGATAGACTAGAAAGGGAAGAGAGAGTAGCAGAAAGAGAAGAAAAAAAAGAAAAAGCAGAAAGGGAGGAAAGAGCAGCAGAGAGAGGAGTAGAGAGAGATTAGATAAGAAAGAAAAACAGATAGAGAGGAAAGAGCAGCAGAGATAGATAGATTAGCTATTAAGGAACAATTAGATAGAGAATCACATGAGACAATCGAAAGAATGAGATTAGATCCAGAAGGGAGGACTCGTCCAGCTCAGGACAGCGATCGGTCTCACAAATATCAACAACAAAACAACAACTTACAAAACTATGATGGGATAATCGATTTAAATAGCTCCCTTATCTCATTTCAAGATGTAGCAAAAAGTGTGGTATCCCAAATAGGGAATGGGTCCAGGAACTGCGATTAAAAATGACCCCCTCCCTACATGAGTTCCTGACGACCGACAGCATTAGATACATAGAAACTGATTATGAGACAGTGAAAAGAAAGCGGGGTTCCACAGTGAGCAGTACAGAACACAAGCGGGGTTCCACAGTGAGCAGTACAGAAATAGTTGGAACAATTTAATTCCTAAAAGCGAGAATTTTAAACAATTTCACTCAGACCTGAACAGAAACTTAGAGAAGTGGGAAAAATTCAGTGAAACGGAAAGAAATTATGAGGGGTTATGCGACCTTATGTGTCAGAATCAGATTTTAACACATCTGAATAGGGAAAGCAGACAATCTGTCTTGCTAATAACACCTAACAACTGTGAAGACATATTTAAACACATAGACACGTTAAAAATAAACACTCAGGCTCTATCACTAAACCCCAACCAACACCTTACATTGAAGGAGGTGCTGCGAAAGTGGACAATGTCAACAGAAATAGAATTAGAACTAATTATGAAGTTAACCTTCCAATCTGTCAAAACTGTGGGGAAATCATGCACCCAATTATTGTCCACATAGGAGTAGTGGTCAAATAAGGCGTGGATACAACCAAAGAGTGCAACCTGACAGATATACTAATAGGAACTTTTTCAATACAAGACAGAGATCAACCCAATGATGACTTAAAGAAATACAAAGTCAGGCAAAAGAAAGCAGTTCAGGAAAAAGGATTCACAACATTTTGAAGTCCAAAAAGTAAATAACTTTGAGAATATCTGTAGTAACTCAGTGGGAACTTTAAATATAGAGCGTGGAAAACTTTTTTGGGAAAGAGATCAAAATACTTAGAGATACAGGATGTACCACAGTTGTGTGTAGAAGTAGATTAGTGCCAAATTATAAGATAACAAGGCAGACTTATAGTCTGAGACTGATAGATGGATCTATGAGATCTTATAGATATAGAGACACCGTATCTGACCGTTACTTATTTAGCCGCATTTATTGACAAACCAGTTGCAGATCTGATGATTGGAAAAGTTACGCTAACAATGACTCGAACAGTACATGCATCAGCAGTCACCCGTGCACAAGCAAGGAAACCATTAACAAAGGACTCAAAACCAGGGCAATCAAAACAAATACAACCGAATTTAGAAAGGGAGCTAATTTTACCAGGCAAACAACGGAAGGACAAAAGTCTCGATAAACTTTGGTTAAAGGCCAAAAAACAAAATATTGAGATCACTAAACAAAGGGAGATTAGTTTTGAAATTACAGATAAAATATTATACAGAATTTTTAGGCACCATAATACGCTGTATACATTTTAAACAATGGTGATACCTGAGAAAACACGCTAAATTATTTTGGAAACGGTCCACGCCACCCCCCCCCCTCTTTTAGCCGGACACATGTCTGGGCGAAGAAAAAAAAAAGGATAGCCTCGGAATTGTTCTGGCCAAATATTAACAGGAATAATACGCAATATGTTAAGTCATGCTTTTTGAAATTACAGATAAAATATTATACAAAATTTTTAAGCACCATAATACGCTGTATACATTTTAAACAATGGTGATACCTGAGAAAACACGCTAAATTATTTTGGAAACGGTCCCCGCCCCCCCCCCCCCCCTCTTTTAGCCGGACACATGTCTGGGCGAAGAAAAAAAAAAGGATAGCCTCGGAATTGTTCTGGCCAAATATTAACAGGGATATTACGCAATATGTTAAGTCATGCCCACTTTATCAGAAAGCTCGATCTCCGGGTAATGTTAAACAAATGCAGCTAGGTCAAACGGAAACTATAGGAATACCATTTCAGAAGGTAGCTAGAGATATCGTAGGACCGTTGCAAACGTCATCACATAAGAAGAGATATATTCTGACACTAATAGACCTAGCTACTAGGTGGCCAGAGGCAATCCCTTCTAGGTCCATTAGGTCAGTAGATATTCAAAAAGCGTTATGGGCAATCTTTTGTCAAATGGGCTTTCCAGAAGTGACACTGTCCGACAATGGTCCACAAGTGAAGGCTGAACAGTATCAGGAAGTTTGTAAACGTTTAAATATAAAAGCAACCAAATCTTCTATTGTAACAATTGATCGTGTTGTTTAGGAGGTGAGGTTTTTCCCTGAGGTGGGGCTAGGTGAGAGAAGTTGTGTTTGTGCTTATCATGTTAATGATGCTATGTTTGTATTATGTCATTAGAGCAGGGAGTGCTCCAGAGCTGAGCGCATTGAGGGGTTTTGGGTTTGGGCTAGAAAGTGAGGTGTTTCCATGAGTTGGCAGGTTAGGTGTTTCCATGAGTTGGCAGGTGAGGTGTTTCCATGAGTTGGCAGGTGAGGTGTTTCCATGAGTTGGCAGGTGAGGTGTTTCCATGAGTTGGCAGGTGAGGTGTTTCCATGAGTTGGCAGGTGAGGTGTTTCCATGAGTTGGCAGGTGAGGTGTTTCCATGAGTTGGCAGGTGAGGACTGTGACTTTTGTTTTACTGGGTTGTGTGTACATTTGGACAATGAATGGCTGGCCACAGGGATTAACGCTGTTGACATTTGTTCTCGTTCTCTCTTCTCCTAAACTGTGATTGTAAATCTTGATGGACATGTTTGATGGACATGTTTGATGGACATGTTTGATGGACATGTTTGATGGACATGTTTGATGGACATGTTTGATGGACATGTTTGATGGACGTGTTTGATGGACGTGTTTGATGGACGTGTTTGATGGACGTGTTTGATGGACGTGTTTGGTGGACGTGTTTGATGGACATGTTTGATGGACATGTTTGATGGACATGTTTGATGGACATGTTTGATGGACATGTTTGATGGACATGTTTGATGGACATGTTTGATGGACATGTTTGATGGACATGTTTGATGGACATGTTTGATGG
>CAXITT010000105.1:721791-752303 GCA_964033795.1 Lymnaea stagnalis | reverse complement strand
TGGTCCCATGTGGTCCCATGTGGTCCCATGTGGTCCTGTGTGGTCCCATGTGGTCCCATGTGGTCCCGTGTGGTCCCATGTGGTCCCATGTGGTCCCGTGTGGTCCCGTGTTGTTTCGTGTGGTCCCGTGTGGTCCCATGCGGTCCCGTATGGTCCCTTGTGGTCCCGTGTAGTCCACGTGATTTATGTTGTCAATGTCATAAAGTCTTTCTTCGTGTTTGTTATTTGAGTGACAAAGATGTCGTCATGACAGTAATGTTGAATGAGCCAATTGAGGTGTCACGCGTTAGGAAATAGAACCGGTTTAGCTCGTGTGTGGCGCTAATTGTATATAAACTTGTTGGGCCCTTATATCGTGGCATAGACGAACTGAGTTGATGGACAAGATTGTAATGAACTAAAAAAGAAAACTCTAGTTACACTGAACACTTGCTTCGTGTCTGTTACTAATCAACTTATTTGAGTAGGCTATAGAGAAAGACAGTCTCAGTTCCAAAACAGGTGAGTATACGGTATATTTAAGCTATCCATTTAAAATAAATACATTTTCTGGTTGAATTAATATTCAGGTTCATTGATTAAATGTTTATTTGATAGTCAGTCGATGGTCGACCATGACCATTCTAAATAACGGCCTGTTGCCGGTGCTGGGTCTATATGTGGGTGCGCACATGTCTGATCAAGCCAATTCTGGCAAACAAAGTTCTGGTGCATAAAGTGCAGGGGGTGGATGGGACAACTCCAGGTACATAATTTGATATGGCTTTTCTGGCTTGTCTGTTGCTTTTTGTAGCAGCTGTTCTGTCAGCCTCATGTTGCATTGAGCCACTATGTATTAAGGAGCATCAACAGTCTCGATTCTTTGAGGACTTTTCCCATATGTCCGGGTCAATTTATCCGGGACAAAATCCTGCAAATTAGCATGTAATAGCAGCCCCATTGAGGTGAATTCTTTGGGCATCCATCTTTGCCCATGATCTTCCAGAGACCTTTTCTGCTGACAGTGTCGAAAGCATTGATGATAGGTCCACATAGGTGGAGTAAAGTCAAAATTTATTCCTGACACCTTTCTTGCAGATGTCTGGCAGCGAACACAATTTTGATATTTGCCATCTGTTTGCGAAAACCACATTGACTTCTGGAAGTAGATCCTTCTCAAGATGCAAATTGGAACAGTTTAGAGGAATTCTAGCTAGTATCGTGCCTGCAATTGAGAGCAAAGATATAACACGGTAGTTGTCACAGGCTTGATGGCTTCGTTGACGTTTTAACAAGTGGACAATGGCTCGGCCTCAAAATCTTGTGGTATTTTCTCTGGGAAGACTTTCAAACAAAGCTGTACCACCTAACTTGTAAATTTTAGCTGGGAAGGAGTCCTAGCCCGGAGCTTTGCCTCCCGAGAGAAGGCATAGTTAGTTAAATCTCATTTACAGTTGGAAAGTCTTCCTTTCTTTGGTTGATGGGTACCTGAGGGTTTCGATGTATGGCTTCTTCGTCGACAAGATGAAGGCCGAGTTAAGATGCTCTCAAAGTGCTCTGACTAGCTTCCGATATTTTTGTTTTCACTCCCAGTAATCAGAGTTTTCTCCCCAGCACACAGAAGTCGGGATGACGCTAATTAGGTGGGGCTAAAGAATTCTTTGCGAGCAAAGGAAGATATTTCTTAGATCGTGTCTGTGAGCATGTCCCAGGATCGTCTCAGCCCTGTCACTCAACTATTCACCCTGCATTTGACCTAGTTTTTGCTGCACCGTACTTCTTTTGTTGTTGTATGCGTCTTTCCTTGGATTAGAAATAGGAGTTTTAAGATAGGAGCTGTGAAGACGGTGTTTTCCTCCAACAGCTGCTTGATAACGTTATAGTTTTCATCCAACCATGGCTGCAAACTCGTTCAGGGGGTTGCCGTAAATCAATGCTGAACATTTACATGAACCGCCTATGTGCATATTTGTGGCTAAGGCTTTCATTTTACGCACTGATTTATAAACATGTATCCTTGAAGAGCCTGCGATCTTCAACACAGTACTTACAGAGAGTTCCTAGTATGGATGAACCCAGAAACAAGTCTTACTGAGAGCGCTCTTTTGAAGTGATAGCGCCAAAATTATGGAACAGTTTGCCTCAATCTTTGAGGGGAATTGAAACTGATAATAAAATCATTTAAGAAACATTTAAAAACTTTTTTGTTTCAATAGAAATCGGAAAACCAGAGCGCTATGGGCAGTGAGCAATGAGCATGCTAAAGTGGCATGGATACCAGCGCGATATACATGTCAAATCAATCAATCACTGAGCCACCTATGCCCATGTTTATGACTAAGGATTCAAGTGTACCAACAACTGTCGCTTCGCCGCAGGACTTTGTAGATGATGAAAATAAAAAGGAACATAATGAGATGGATGATCATTTAGATCGACTTGCGCATTGACGTGGGTTTAAGTAAGGAAGACTTGCGTCAAACTCATGCTCTCGTCCAACGTCATCTGCGTCCAGCAGGAAGAGTTGCGTCAAACTCATGCTCTAGTCCAACGTCATCTGCGTCCAGCAGGAAGAGTTGCGTCAAACTCATGCTCTCGTCCAACGTCATCTGCGTCCAGCAGGAAGAGTTGCGTCAAACTCACTCTCTCGTCCAACGTCATCTGCGTCCAGCAGGAAGAGTTGCGTCAAACTCATTCTCTCGTCCAACGTCATCTGCGTCCAGCAGGAAGAGTTGCGTCAAACTCACTCTCTCGTCCAACGTCATCTGCGTCCAGCAGGAAGAGTTGCGTCAAACTCACTCTCTCGTCCAACGTCATCTGCGTCCAGCAGGAAGATAAGGTCGAGACACAAGGGAACGGGATTGGGTGCTTTGAATGACCATGATGTTTTATGCGTCTTGCCATGCTCTGAGCTAAGCATATCACAATGTTGTCTCCACTTTTCTGCCCGATGACCAATGAGCGGATCTTCCGGATGCAGTCTTCACATACTTCGGGGGACAAACCATTGATTACCGAGTACTTGAAGTCGTTCTGATACTCACTTCCTCGTTTTGCAGACTAGTCGAAACTGTTATCCGTTGTGTGGCCAAAGTTCATGCTCATGCTTCTTGGTGCCACAGGGGAGCGTTGAGACAAAAAATTTATTAGCTATTACAGGTGAGAGTTGAGTCCATGTTGAGACCAACCATGTATTAGCTAAATCACAGGTGAGAGTTGAGTCCCATGTTGAGACCAACCATGTATTAGCTAAATCACAAGGGAGAGTTGAGCCCCATGTTGAGACCATCCATGTATTAGCTAAATCACAGGTGAGAGTTGAGCCCCATGTTGAGACCAACCATGTATTAGCTAAATCACAGGTGAGAATTGAGCCCCATGTTGAGACCAACCATGTATTAGCTAAATCACAAGGGAGATTTGAGCCCCATGTTGAGACCAACCATGTATTAGCTAAATCACAGGTGAGAGTTGAGCCCCATGTTGAGACCAACCATGTATTAGCTAAATCACAGGTGAGAGTTGAGTCCCATGTTGAGACCAACCATGTATTAGCTAAATCACAAGGGAGAGTTGAGCCCCATGTTGAGACCATCCATGTATTAGCTAAATCACAGGTGAGAGTTGAGCCCCATGTTGAGACCAACCATGTATTAGCTAAATCACAGGTGAGAATTGAGCCCCATGTTGAGACCAACCATGTATTAGCTAAATCACAAGGGAGAGTTGAGCCCCATGTTGAGACCAACCATGTATTAGCTAAATCACAGGTGAGAGTTGAGCCCCATGTTGAGACCAACCATGTATTAGCTTAATCACAGGTGAGAGTTGAGCCCCATGTTGAGACCAACCATGTATTAGCTAAATCACGGGTGAGAATTGAGCACCATGTTTGGACAAACGATTATTAGCTGATGAGAGAGCTGAACCCTATGTTGGGACCAACCATTGATTAGCAACCTCACAGGTGAGAGCTGAACCCTATGTTGGGAAAAACCATTGATTAGCAACCTCACAGGTGAGAGCTGAACCCTATGTTGGGAAAAACCATTGATTAGCAACCTCACAGGTGAGAGCTGAACCCTATGTTGGGACCAACCATTGATTAGCAACCTCACAGGTGAGAGCCGAACCCTATGTTGGGACCAACCATTGATTAGCAACCTCACAGGTGAGAGCTGAACCCTATGTTGGGACCAACCATTGATTAGCAACCTCACAGGTGAGAGCTGAACCCTATGTTGGGACGAACCATTGATGAGCTGCCTGACAGGTGAGAGCTGAACCCTATGTTGGGATCAACCATTGTTTAGCAACCTCACAGGTGAGAGCTGAACCCTATGTTGGGACCAACCATTGATTAGCAGCCTGACAGGTGAGAGCTGAACCCTATGTTGGGACCAACCATTAATTAGCAACCTCACAGGTGAGAGCTGAACCCTATGTTGGGACCAACCATTGATTAGCCACCTCACAGGTCAGAGCTGAGCGCCATGTTGAGACCAATCATTTATTAGCTACCTCACTGGTGAGAGCTGAGCTCCATGTTGGGACGAACCATTGTTTAGATACCTCGGAGGTGAAAGTTAAGCACTATGTTATGACCAACCATTGATTAGCTACCTCACAGGTGACAGCTGAGCATCATGTTGGGACCAACCATTTATTAGCTACCCCTAGGGATACGACTTCTATGCGATCAGAGTTACTCCCCCTCCATAAAATCCCCCACAATCCCCCATTTTTCTTCTTGAGTTATATAATCACGTGATTAGCTGAACACCCTTTCTCTCTCTCTCTCTCTCTCTCTCTCTCTCTCTCTCTCTCTATCTCTCTCTCTCTCTCTCTCTCTCTCTCTTTCTCTCTTCCTCGCTATCCACCCTCCTTTCAAACTAAATTTTCTTCTTGTGTTATATATTCACGTGATTATCTGCACACCCTCTCTCTCTCTCTCTCTCTCTCTCTCTCTCTCTCTCTCTCTCTATCTCTCTCTCTCTCTCTCTCTCTCTCTCTCTTTCTCTCTTCCTCGCTATCCACCCTCCTTTCAAACTAAAGATTACATTTTTATCTGGTAGCCGTAAATTTGACCGCAAGAAATTTGATTGACGGTAAATTGATCTATGGACATTTGATCGAACGGGAATTGGGTAGAATATTTTTTTAGTTCACACGTTAAAATTTTCGTCAAATTTCTTTTTGAACGCACTATACTATGTAATAAAACAAAATAATGCTTTCAAGCAGAAATTTAAAGGAAAATTTTAACGTAAAAACTGAAAAAGAAACATATTCGACAAAATTACCGTTCGATCAAAATACCGTCAATCAATTTACTGTCGACTTAATTTATTTCGATTAAATTTCAGAATATGATTATATCCATTGTATCTAATCTCTGTTAATTAAAAAAAAAGAAAGATATATCAGTGTAAGAAAATGTTTTTAATTATTAAAAAGGGATTAATTTTGCCATAAAATGACGTCATGAAAATTATAATTTAATTCAAATGAATGAAACATGTATTTCTTGTATTTTTAGCAAAAACTGCAGACGCAGAAAAAAAGTTAAGGATAGTCGTAAAAATAAAATCATAAGAAAAAGCCAATGATCAATACAAGCGAAATATTTTTATTTCATTCAATTAGCTAGTGTTCAAGACAAGGCAAATATACTTATGTATTTTCATTAGTCGCTACACATTTAATTAATTGGTAGTATTTTGTTTTCCGATTAGATCTAATTCTATAGTTAGAATTTTTAAAAAAATATTGTCTAATGTACTGTGTAAATCTAATGGATTATTTATTTTAGCATTGAGTATATATTGAACCTGTGTATCTATCTACATATGCACCAGACATCCAGACATATACACCAGACATCCAGACATATACACCAGACACAAGGATTGCGTTTCTATTTTAATTATGTGTCCCCATATACATCAGACATTTAACATTGATGAGCCATAGTACATATGCATCCACATATACGCCCAGGCATTAAGCTTTGATGAGCTATAATAAATATGTATCTACATATACTCCAGACATTTAGCATTGAGTAGCTGTTGTAAATATGTATCTACATATACTCCAGACATTTAGCATCGAGTAGTTATTGTAAATATGTATCGACATAAACAACAGACATTTAGCATTGAGTATCTATTGTACATTTGTAAGCTTACCAGATTTTCTGGCAGCGAAGTACGGACTCAAAGACACAGAGCAACCGTAGGCATAGCAGCAGGGGGGGGGGGTTGAGTGACGGGGTGGGTAAGGTTTCGTGCATGATGTTTAATATCCTTTTTGTACATAAGTTTATTACAAACTATAGTGAATATTTTGTAGACTCATGAATAGCTTTTAATTTTGTTTCCCATTCTCAAAAAGCATTTAAACAAACTGAGGACTGGCCCATATCAAAGATATGCTGACAATCAAAATAGCTCTAAGTGGTTACTTTCAGGACGATTTCTCAGGCGTCCCAACATTGTTTCCCTGAGAGAAAGCTTACTCCATGGGTGCCATTTGTGCCGGGAAGGCTAAATGAAAACCCAAGCAGTGGTGGAAAAGTTACAGAGGGTACATCATTTGCATTAAAATGATGAAGAATATTTTCACCCATTTTTGATCTACAAAAAAGTTTTTCGAGTTACATTGTTCCAGCTCAGTAGGTGACAGAAAATTACTTCACATAAATTAGCTCATAAAAGATATCGCTATCAAAAATTTTTCTCTGGGAAGAGTTCATTTATAGTATTAAGTAGGTTAACGAGACATGTCCCTCGCGATGGCGCTGAAACTTTTTATTCATTTGGCCTTGCGGAGTAATAAGATAATAAGTAATAAGATAAGCCATATAGAAATAAGGCTAGCAAGTTGTCGCTTCCGAAAATACGGAAAACCAGAATGGAAAGACGAGTGGAAAGTATGGACAAATACGAACGCAAAATTAGGCCGGACAAGGGGGTCGAAAATACAAACTGTCCGTACTAAATATGGACATTTGGTCAACCTAACATATACATCTACATATACATCAGATATTAAGGCTTCACAATAGGAAAGGTTTGATATTAGCATGCTATGTTTATGTGTTTTAAAATGTGAGTATGATCAATTTCAAATCATTAATTCAACAAGACAAAAATGCTGTTCACAAAAACAATTAGTACAAAATAATGAAATAATTGATATGGAAAACAAGAAATAGCGCAGTAAACTGTTATTTTATTAAAATGCATTACATATTATTGACACACGTGCACTACACGTTATTGACACACGTGCACTACACATTATTGACACACGTGCACTACACATTATTGACACACGTGCACTACACATTATTGACACACGTGCACTACACATTATTGACAAACGTGCACTACACATTATTGACACACCTGCACTACACATTATTGACACACGTGCACTACACATTATTGACACACGTGCACTACACATTATTGACACACGTGCACTACACATTATTGACACACGTGCACTACACATTATTGACACACCTGCACTACACATTATTGACACTCGTGCACTACACATTATTGACACACGTGCACTACACATTATTGACACACGTGCACTACACATTATTGACACACGTGCACTACACATTATTGACACACCTGCACTACACATTATTGACACACGTGCACTACACATTATTGACACACGTGCACTACACATTATTGACACACGTGCACTACACATTATTGACACACGTGCACTACACATTATTGACACACGTGCACTACACATTATTGACACACGTGCACTACACATTATTGACAAACGTGCACTACACATTATTGACACACCTGCACTACACATTATTGACACTCGTGCACTACACATTATTGACACACGTGCACTACACATTATTGACACACGTGCACTACACATTATTGACATACGTGCACTACACATTATTGACACACCTGCACTACACATTATTGACACACGTGCACTACACATTATTGACACACGTGCACTACACATTATTGACACACGTGCACTACACATTATTGACACACGTGCACTACACATTATTGACACACCTGCACTACATATTATTGACACACGTGCACTACATATTATTGAGACACGTGACACATTTGAGACCTTAAACGGCCTACCTTCTCATTAATTTGTTTGTGTTAAAAATTATTTTTGGCTGACTCACTGTTCTTTAAGTTTTATTTTAAACTCATTGATATTGTTCGTGGCTGGCTAACTGGCTGGCGGATTGGCTGGCTGGCTAAATTGCTGGTTGGTTGGCTGGCTTTACCATCTCCAATTCTCCAAAATAACCCCTTTTAACAGAGGTGGATATGAAGGAAGCATGATCACACTGATTTCACGAAAGGAAATTGCCAATCAATGCGCTTAATGAGATTCGTAAAAATATCTCAACTGCAATTAGAGCGTAATCTTTTTTTTTGTTGTTTTTCTGAAATAGTGTGTTAACTAAATCTCCTGTGTGGAAGCGGGTGGGTCTTTAGAATATTAATATGGTTCAGGGGCGTGGGAAATTGTGCGTTTGTGAGCTTAAAGGGGGGGGGGTGGGCGATGGGGCACTAATTTGGGATTCTTATAAAGTGCATTACTTGAATGCATGTTTTATAAAATTTTCAGATGAAACCCTTTGCTCAATGTTACATTTGATAAAGGATTTTCAGGAAAGAGTTTAATTTTAAGAGTTGTTTAATTGAAATTTAAAAAAAAAAATGATTGAAATGTAAAGGTGATGTAGCATTAATTCTTCTTTCCAGACAGTCGCCATGGGAAGGAAATATGTGCAATTCCTTTTATTTCTTACATTTATAAGTCTTCATGTGGAGAGAAGCGGTAAGTGCAAGTGTGGCTAACAATGGAATTTCTATGTAAACTAATTGGACGGTGGTTATATTTAAAATATCCAAGGAAGTCATCGAAAAAAACAACTCCACTTATTTGTTTGAATATGGATTTCTTTTTGCTTTGTTTGCTAGTTTGTATGAAACTCTTTGTGTGTATTGAAACCTGTTTGTGACAATACATTAAACATATTTTTATAATTTTTAAAATAGATGTTTTTATTCATCCTTAGAGGAGTACAATTAAAAAAAAATAATATCGTTGCAAAAGATAAGGTTTTAAAATATAAATATGCTTTGGAAAATAACAAAATGTTGTTGAATTTTGTGTAGTTCATAATCGTAGAAATTATATCTTTTTAATGAGATTCTTTTTAAAAAAAAGATTTGGATTACGTGAAAAAGAGTAATTAACGATAATGTTATACCAATATATATTGATTGAGAAAGATAGATTAACAGAGGGTTTTAATCATTTCAAGTGACTTTAGTGACATGCAAGTGGAAGGATTCCGTTCCGTCTGGTGGCCAATGTTTTCTTTTCAACAGCACGCAACTTTCCTATTCTGCTGCCCAGGTAATTATGTCGGTATTTTTGTATACTAAATCTGTGTTCTGATAAAGGTCATTGCATATTTTACTGGGCAGGAAGATAATTATAAAACATTATTGTAGCCCTTGAGACGTAACTATTGAACAATTATATGAGGTATCGACTTCTATGAAATAGTAGAGTGAGGTAAGTTGTATCTTGATTCAAAAGACAGGACATTAAGATTTGAACGTTTCGGCCTTTGATTCAAACTTCCACACAACTAATTCGACTATTTCCTTCACAGAGCTAGAACACAGTCGTTCTTTTAGCATCGACATCAGTGTTTTTTTGGTAAAGGCGATTTGAGTTGAATAAAATTTAAAATTAAAAAAAGATATCACGAGAAGGTTGTGAATTATTAGCAAGTAGACTAGACTCTATACTTAAGAGGATTGTTAATGCTTAGCTAGTAGGCTGTGATGTCTCCACTCATAAGGGTTGTTAATGCTTAGCTAGTAGGCTGTGATGTCTCCACTCATAAGGGTTGTTAATGCTTAGCTAGTAGGCTGTGATGTCTCCACTCATAAGGGTTGTTAATGCTTAGCTAGTAGGCTGTGATGTCTCCACTCATAAGGGTTGTTAATGCAGTAGACTGTAGTATTCTTACTTTAGATGGTTGAGTTAACATTTTTTCTTCACTTTTTCATAGCTCTATAATAGTTATCCTAGTTGTCTGAGTTGTGTTAGTTATCTTCGCTTAGCTCTATAATAGTTATCCTAGTTGTCTGAGTTGTGTTAGTTATCTTCGCTATTTGCGCCACCTTCACTATCGTTTACGCTATTTGCGCCACCTTCACTATCGTTTACGCTATTTGTGCTATCGGTGCTCTCTTCACGATGAAATTTAAAAAGGAGTAAACAAAAAAAAGTATTGGGAAACATTCCAATGAACTCAACATTTATGAATTCTGAAGCCTCATAAATTATTTAATCAAAATATAAACTATAAATACACTATAAAATATGTCAACATCAGGGTGAATGTCATGCAAAAGGTGGAGTTCTGGCAAAAGTGACAAAATTAAGCCAGATCATTGCTACAAGTGCGATACCACAAAAGGGTAAGTCATAGAGTATAAGGAGTTGAATTGTCATTTCAATTTTTGTAAGCGTTTCAA
The DNA here is from genome assembly GCA_964033795.1 of Lymnaea stagnalis. Classification (NCBI taxonomy): domain Eukaryota; kingdom Metazoa; phylum Mollusca; class Gastropoda; family Lymnaeidae; genus Lymnaea; species Lymnaea stagnalis. The sequence continues at coordinate 741,729 of CAXITT010000105.1, read as the reverse complement.
GTCTGTTCCATTTAAATTATTCGTGTTCAAACTTTTATATCATTTACTTCTCTAACTTTAAATTTGACTTAGCCTTTTTGTCTCATTTGCTTCTATAAGTTTTAAAATGACCTACAATACTTGTATACATTTTCTGTCATAATATACTTCTCTAAATTTCAACTTGACCTGCGTTATTTGACTAACTTTTCTGTCATATACTCTCTAAGTTTCAACTTGAACTGCATTATTTATCTCAACTGCTTCTCTAAGTTTCAACCTACTTAATTTATTTGACCCATCTGCTCATCTAAGTTTCATCTTGATCTAAGTTATTTGACAAAATCCCCACCAACTTTAAAATATTACAACTGAATGATCAATCTTTGTCTGAATAATAATTACCACGATACACGAATTGTTCTCTCTGCTGACCCTGACGACATTGATGACCTTACACCAATGACAAAAGCCAGATATTTCTCAAGTTTCAATAGAAATGGTTTAAAACAAAGCAAAATAGACGTTCCAACATTGCCACTATCTTCGGCTATTGCCATCTATCCCCAAACATTAGACAAGACAACATTCAAATAAACTATTGTGTCAGAACTCTCTAAGGCATCTATATATATCACACACACACACACACACACACACACACACACACACACACGCACACGCACATGCACACACGCACACTCACACACACACACACACAGCCTCTCAGCTCTACTTCCTGCCCCATCGGTTGTGTGTTGACTTATGAAGATAGTTTAACAATTAACCCATAACATAAGATTATTTTCTTGATTGAACTAATCTAATCACGTGGATGAATTCTTGAATGCATCGCCATTGCAGATGCTAACATGTGGATCGGTGCCAGCGATGCTGCTGTAGAAGGAACCTGGCTGTGGGATGACGGTGGTGATGTTGCCACAGAGCTTTCCGTTTTCTGGACTGATGGTGAACCAAAGACCAAAATGGGCTACGAAGACTGTGCGCAGATAGAAGTGATCTACGGCGATACAGGACTTTATTATAATTATGGCACTATTGCTAAAGACTGTAATGACCCCTACGGGTTCCTTTGTATGGAGAAAGGTATTCCATTTCAAAATCATTTTACTTTGGATATTTGGTTGAAGCGACAACGTAAAGTATAAAAGAAACATATCTCGCTGTTTACATTTAAAGTAAAACCATTTTTTCTGTCACGTGTAGAAACAATTTTATTAGACACTTATTAATAACGACGTATAAACAAAATGAACCATAATTTATGTTATCTGTCTTATCATATGACCATTATTTAAACCTAGAAAATAGGATCCATTACGAAGACATCCCATGTGAATGAAACTCATTATGAAAACATTAACTTGTTGCTAGCCTTAACAGACATCATGTGTGAATTAAACGATTCAATATCATAAAAACACTAACTTGTTGCTAGTCTTAACAGACATCATGTGTGAATTAAACGATTCAATATCATAAAAACACTAACTTGTTGCTAGTCTTAACAGACATCATGTGTGAATTAAACGATTCAACATCATAAAAACACAAACTTGTTGCTATCATAAAAACAATAACTTGGTTTGCTATAATAAAAAGACATCGCAAAATTTACAAATGTTAATATGTTTGAAAAAATCAGATCAAACTATGAGAATAAAGTAAAGATAAATTTAATCACATTCAAATTCCTCCCCTTATAATTCAAATGTCGGCTTTAAACGTTTTTAGCTATTAATATTGTATGGCTCTTAACATTGAATGGCTCTATGGCTCCAAATGTTATTTGGCTCTAATTATTGAATGGCATTAAATGTTGAATTTCTATAAATGTTGTACTGCTCTAAATGTTGTATTGCTCTAAAAGTTGAATGGCTATAAATGTGTATGACCTAAAGGTTATATGACTCTAAATGTTGTATGGCCTAAATGTTGTATTGCTCTAAATGTTGTTCGACTCTAAATGTTGTATGGCTCTAAATGTTGTTGGGCTCTAAATGTTGTATGGATCTAAATGTTGTATGGTTCTAAAACTTTGTATGGCTCGAAATGTTGTATGGATCTAAATGTTGTATGGATCTGAATGTCGTTTTGATCTAAATGTTGTACGGCTCTAAATGTTGTACGGCTCTAAATGTTGTATGGCTCTAAATGTTGTATGGCTCTAAATGTTGTATGGCTCTCAATATTGTTTTGATCAAAATGTTGTACGACTCTAAATGTTGTATGGCTCTAAATGGTGTACGGCTCTAAATATTGTATGGCTCTAAAAGTTGTATAGCTCTAAATTTTGTATGGCTCTAAATGTTGTACGGCTCCAAATGTTTTACGGCTCTAAATGTTGTATGGCTCTAAATGTTGTATGGCTCTAAATGTGGCATGGCTCTAAATGTTGTAAGGCTCTAAATGTTGTATGGCTCTAAATGTTGTATGGCTCTAAATGTTGTATGGCTCTAAATGTTGTATGGCTCTAAATGTTATATGGCTCCAAATGTTTTTTTGATCTAAAGGTGGTTTTCATCTAAATGTTGTATTGCTCTGAAAGTTGTATGGCTCTAAATGTTGTACGGCTCTAAATGTTGTTCGACTCTAAATGTTGTATGGCTCTAAATGTTGTATGGCTCTAAATGTTGTATGGCTCTAAATGTTGATTTGAACTAATTGTTTTATTGCTCTAAATGTTGTATGGCTCTAAATGTTGTATGGCTCTAAATGTTGTTTTGATCTAAATGTTGTATGGCTCTAAATGTTGGATGACTCTAAATGTTGTATGGCTCTAAATGTTATACGGCTCTAAATGTTGTATGGCTCTAAATGTTGTATGGCTCTAAATGTTGTACTGCTCTAAATGTTGTTTTGATCTAAATCTTGTATGGCTCTAAATGTTGGATGACTCTAAATGTTGTATGGCTCTAAATGTTGTATGACTCTAAATGTTGTATGGCTTTAAATGTTGTACGGCTCTAAATGTTGTATGGATCTAAATGTGTATGGCTCTAAATGTTGTATTGCTCTAAATGTTGTTTTGATCTAAATGTTATACGGCTCTAAATGTTGTATTGCTCTAAATGTTGTATTGCTCTAAATGTTGTTTTGATCTTAATGTAGTTTTCATCTAAATGTTGTATGGCTCTAAATATTGTATGGCTCTAAATGTTGTATGGCTCTAAATGTTGATTTGAAGTAATTGTTTTTTTGCTCTAAATGTTGTATGGCTCTAAATGTTGATTTGAACTAATTGTTTTATTGCTCTAAATGTTGTATGGCTCTAAATGTTGTTTTGATCTAAATGTTGTATGGTTCTAAATATTGTATGGCTCTAAATGCTGTTTGGCTCTAAATGTTGTATTGCTCTAAATGGTGTTTTGATCTAAATGTTGTACGGCTCTAAATGTTGTATGGCTCTAAATGTTGTATTGCTGTAAATGTTGTATTGCTCTAAATGTTTTATGGCTCTAAATGTATTTTTGATCTAAATTTTTTTTAAAATTTAAATGTTGTTTTGATCTAAATGTTGTACTGCTCTAAGTGTTTTATGGCTCTAAATGTTGTATGGTTCCTAAACGTTTATTACAAAAATACTAATTTGATATTTACTAACAAGACCTGTGTGAAAGTTAAGGAGATTATCTTGCGGTCAAGATAGATAATAAGTAAGATAACGTTTTAACAAGATCACCACTGAATGAAACCTAAAATTTATTTCATCGATTTTACAGAGGAGACGACAACTTCGGAACTGACCACAACTCCGGAACTGACCACAACTCTGGAACTGACCACAACTCCGGAACTGACCACAAGTGCAGAATCGGTAGCGTCAACTTCCATATCCGAATGTCCACAGAAAAATGGGGCGAAGTTCACCAACTTCAAAGTTCTGTTGTTTTTACCTTTGAGTGCATTCAGGTCTCTAGTGATTCGTTGTTCTTACCTTTGAGTGCATTCAGGTCTCTAGTGATTCGAATTTAACTGCGTGTCTTTTTTTTTTATTTTTATTTCTTCAATGTTTGATTCCATACAGGAACCCAGTTTTTGCTTTGGCATCAATTTAAACAACAAGATTTTAGGTCTAATTAACTCGTCATGTGTGCGTGCCTTCATTTAATCTATGTGTGTGAACTCAAGTGTGCTGGTTTGTTTGCATTTTATTTATTTTTATTTTCTTCATTTTTTATTTCCTACAGGAAATTATTTTTTTTGCTTTGGAAGATTTTATTGAAAAAAACAAACCCACCCCAAAAAGTGTTCTTATGTCTAAATGGGGGAACAACATATGCTTTACATAAGAACAACATATGCTTTACATAAGAACAACATATGCTTTACATAAGAACAACATATGCTTTACATAAGAACAACATATGCTTTACATAAGAACAACATATGCTTTACATAAGAACAACATATGCTTTACATAAGAACATCATATGCTTTACATAAGAACAACATATGCTTTACATAAGAACAACATATGCTTTACATAAGAACAACATATGCTTTACATAAGAACAACATATGCTTTACATAAGAACAACATATGCTTTACATAATAACAACATATGCTTTACATAAGAACAACATATGCTTTACATAAGAACAACATATGCTTTACATAAGAACAACATATGCTTTACATAAGAACAACATATGCTTTACATAAGAACAACATATGCTTTACATAAGAACATCATATGCTTTACATAAGAACAACATATGCTTTACATAAGAACAACATATGCTTTACATAAGAACAACATATGCTTTACATAAGAACAACATATGCTTTACATAAGAACAACATATGCTTTACATAATAACAACATATGCTTTACATAAGAACAACATATGCTTTACATAAGAACAACATATGCTTTACATAAGAACAACATATGCTTTACATAAGAACAACATATGCTTTACATAAGAACAACATATGCTTTACATAAGAACAACATATGCTTTACATAAGAACAACATATGCTTTACATAAGAACAACATATGCTTTACATAAGAACAACATATGCTTTGCATAAGAACAACATATGCTTTACATAAGAACAACATATGCTTTACATAAGAACAACATATGCTTTACATAAGAACAACATATGCTTTGCATAAGAACACACTGATGACGCTAATGGTCTGTATGCAGCTTAGCTGCAAGCAATCAACTTCAAATGTTTGGGAGCTGTGTCCGAAATTAGTAAGAAACCACCTAATTTAAACCACTTTGAAAGAAAGGAATATTGCTCGAAAGAAACGTTGTTTGAATGGAACTAATGATAACAAAACTACAAACACCAGTGTTATTAAACACACATTCTATTGGAAAAAAAATACTTTGAAAAAGTTTTCATCTAAAAAAAAAATATTTTAAACCAACTTCCATTCAAACAGCTTTCATTTTTAAAGAAATTACGTTTCATATTCATCCCCAGTTACAGTTTTAGACATGTTATTATAATCTAGGCGTTTAACTCTTCTTTATAGTAAATATTTAGTGACAATTATCCCAAGTTGTATGACATCAGCAAGCGTATCTGTGTTAAATCTTCTGTTCTAATCGATGGAATGCCTTAATTAATTGATTGACGTTATTGACGGAATGACTTAATTGAATGATTGACGTAATTTATAGCCTGTCTTAATTAATTGCACGACATAATTAATTTTATGACTTAACTGATTGCATCAATTAATTGATGGAATGATAATTGATGTAATACTTCAAATGATTCCTCTTCTTATTATTCCGTTTTACCCTGTCTTGGGCTTAGGCCGTCCACAAGAAATATCCATTCGTCACGGTCCTGTGCTTTCCATTCCCATTGCTTCCAGGTTTATCCCATATTTTGCGTGTCTACCTCTAGCTCACGTCTCCAAGTATTCTTTGGCTTTCCTCTCTTTCTTTTTACCTTTTGGATTCCATACTAAGGGTTGTTCTAATGATGCTATATGGGGGTTTTCGGAGAGTGTGCCCTATCCACCTCTATCTTTTCCTTACAGTGTCTTCATCAATGGGCATCTGGTAAAACATTTCTAGTAGATCCCTGTTGGTGATGGTATTTCGCCATTTGATCTTTAGGATCTTTCTAAGCTAAGGCATGTGCTTATGAAGGCCTGAAATGTTTTGAAGCTAAATGATTGCTTGAATAGATTGATGGAATGACTTCATTTGTGGCATGACTTACTTTGATATTTTATACAAACAAGTCTTTATATCATTTAATATTTATTTATTTTAATTTATTTATTCAAAAAAATTTAAACAAAACATAATCGGAACCAATAAACAAACTAATAATGAATTTGAACAGTTCATTTTTATTTGTCTGTGCTTATTGTTTAAACATTAGTTCATATACTTATATGAAATATTAAAAGAATTTGATCTATTGTTATCTTCATCAAAAATGGAACATTTTTTGCCATGTTTTTTACATTAGAAATTATCAAAAAATCGTAAAATAAAGAATGCTTTGATCTCAAGAAGATTCTAACTAACGTTGTTCAGGCCTACAACAGACTTGCCACGCCTACAACAGACTTGCCACGCCTACAACAGACTTGAGGGTCTTTTTAAAAAAAATTAACCTCATCAAAATACACACCTTGTTACTTTGTGCAAAGTAAAAACAAAATTGTATTTTCATATTTTGATGGTAAATATTAACCGAACTCTATTTTTCAAAATTAATTTTTAAAGTGTGTAAAATGATTGGGTTTTGATATTTATGAGTAGACAGATATAAATGATATAAATTATATAAATTATATAAATGTACCCACGATTTAGTAACGCCTTAAAAATTTCTCTTAGATGTTTAATATATTATGTTTATTTGTAAAAAGAGAATGTAACATTTAATTTTTCAAAAATGTAATACCATAGGATTTAAATATATTAACATCCACGTGAAAATGTACCCATCCGTTTTCCTACCTCTGATACGTATATACCCAAGAAGGTTAATTATTTATCCAATTCATTCCTTTTTTTTGAGACGTATCTTGTGCTGCCTGGGGCAAAGCAACCAAACCTCCCCCTACCGGATTTAAATAAAATTAGAAAATCTTAAAAATCTTCCACCGGATTGTAGTCCCTTCCATACCCAAACTAACATATTTTGCACTTCATATGGTTCGTTCTTATTTGTATGAGTTATAAGTGGATTAGTCAATGCTATTTGGCTATGGAGATGCGCTGCACTGACTGCCTTATTTTCTTATTAGAAGTATATTTTAAGGTAAGGTTTTATTACGTTATAAATTTAATAGAAATTTATTTTTTGGAATTAAAAAAGTAAAGTTATTAAATGTTAAAAATACAAAAAGCTAAAATGTCTGTGCGTTTTATTAACAATTTAAAGAGCCTTCAATTAAATTTATAAATTTTAATTTTAAGAAGGTGGCAATACTTGATCAGTTTTTTAACGCGCTATTCTTCAATCAAAAAAACCTAAGAGTTTTAGCTAACTTTGGCGATTCGCGCTATGATGTCATTTGCATGTTTATCTTAAAATTCATTTTAATTTTGTTTCGCAATATTAACAACGCACTAAAAATGCAAAGCTAAAAAACCAAAGCTATAGACAGCACATAATATTTAGGTTACATTAAAAGTATTGCATCTAGAACAAACCAAAGCTATATGACAGCACATTGACATAATCTTTAGGTTACATTAAAAGTATTGCATCTAGAACAAAGCAAAGCTATATGACAGCACATAATCTTTAGGTTACATTAAAAGTAGTGCATCTAGAACAAACCAAAGCTATATGACAGCACCAAATCTTTAGGTTACATTAAAAGTATTGCATCTAGAACAAACCAAAGCTATATGACAGCACATAATCTTTAGGTTACATTAAAAGTATTGCATCTAGAACAAACCAAAGCTATATGACAGCACCAAATCTTTAGGTTACATTAAAAAGTATTGCATCTAGAACAAACCAAAGCTATATGACAGCACATAATCTTTAGGTTACATTAAAAGTATTGCATCTAGAACAAACCAAAGCTATATGACAGCACCAAATATTTAGGTTACATTAAAAGTATTGCATCTAGAACAAACCAAAGCTATATGACAGCACCAAATCTTTAGGTTACAATAAAAGTATTGCATCTAGAACAAACCAAAGCTATATGACAGCACCAAATATTTAGGTTACAATGAAAGTATTGCATCTAGAACAAACCAAAGCTATATGACAGCACCAAATATTTAGGTTACAATGAAAGTATTGCATCTAGAACAAACCAAAGCTATATGACAGCACCAACTCTTAAGGTTACAATGAAAATATTGCATCTAGAACAAACCAAATGAATATTAGATTACAACTTTTTACTTAGATTATTTACATGTTGTACATGTTGTACATGTTGTACATTTTTATACACTTTTTAAATACCGGAAAAAATTATGTCTAAAATTTATTTTTGACACCTGATAATCACACGGTCGTGTTACAGTCTCAAACCTTGACACCCAATAATCAGACAGTAGTATTACAGTGTCAAATCTTGACACCCAATAATCACACAGTAGTATTACGGTGTCAATTCTTGACACCCAATAATCACACCGTAGTATTACAGTGTCAAATCTTGACACACAATAATCACACAGTAGTATTACAGTGTCAAACCTTGACACACAATAATCAAACAGTAGTATTACCGAGTCTAAATTTGACCCCCAATAATCTCACAGATGTTTTACAGTGTCAAAACTTAACAACAATAATCACACTGAAGGGTTACAGTGTCAAACCCTGACACTCAATAATCACATAGAAGTTACTGTGTCAATCCTCGACACCCGATAATCACACGGTAGTGCTGGTGTCAAACCTTGACTCTGAATAAAAGTCTTAAGATAAAAATAGTCCCTTGTAAGGCTGTTGCTGACCCCATTCTGAACCAGGAAACAAGCCAAGTCCCTTGTAAGGCTAGTTGCTGACCACATTCTGAACCAGGAAACAAGCCGAGTCCCTTGTAAGGCTAGTTGCTGACCACATTCTGAACCAGGAAACAAGCCGAGTCCCTTGTAAGGCTAGTTGCTGACCACATTCATAACCAGGAAACAAGCCGAGTCCTTGTAAGGCTGTTGCTGACCCCATTCTTAACCAGGAAACAAGCCGAGTCCCTTGTAAGGCTAGTTGCTGACCACATTCTGAAGTAGTCCCTTGTAAGGGTAGTTGCTGACCACATTCTGAACCAGGAAACAAGCCGAGTCCCTTGTAAGGCTAGTTGCTGACCACATTCATAACCAGGAAACAAGCCGAGTCCTTGTAAGGCTGTTGCTGACCCCATTCTAAACCAGGAAACAAGCCGAGTCCCTTGTAAGGCTAGTTGCTGACCACATTCTGAAGCAGGAAATAAGCCGAGTCCCTTGTAAGGCTGTTGCTGACCAAATTCTGAACCAGGAAACAAGCCGAGTCCCTTGTAAGGCTGTTGCTGACCACATTCTGAACCAGGAAACAAGCCGAGTCCTTGTAAGGCTAGTTGCTGACCCCATTCTAAACCAGGAAACAAGCCAAGTCCCTTGTAAGGCTAGTTGCTGACCACATTCTGAACCAGGAAACAAGCCGAGTCCCTTGTAAGGCTGTTGCTGACCACATTCTGAACCAGGAAACAAGCCGAGTCCCATGTAAGGCTGTTGCTGACCACATTCTGAACCAGGAAAGAAGCCGAGTCCCTTGTAGGGCTGTTGCTGACCACATTCTGAACCAGGAAACAAGCCGAGTCCCTTCTAAGGCTAGTTGCTGACCACATTCTGAACCAGGAAACAAGCCACAGTTTTGAAAGCGTGCAATGGTGGTCGCTCAGGTTTTAGAAAATATTCAATGAAATGGGATTCGCTCCAAATTCAATGATTACCAGATTTATAATTAATATGGCTTTTTATTGTAAAATATTTAAATTTTGATAATTAGTTTTGTGAAGCGCTTTGGCCTACGTGTTTTCTTAAACCACATTGTGAGTTTTAGTCCGAAAAAAAAAAACGATAATAGCCGGGTTTATTTGCTAGTGATTAAAAAGGAACCAATGAGATTTTTCTCTGGATCTCCAAATACATTGCTTTGTTAAATTAACTAAACCCTTTAATCATAAACTGAATAATGTGAATGCAATATGCTAAATCATTCCAACAGATAAATCAAAATCATGCCAGGAAGTAAAAAAATATAAATGTGTCGTTTTTTGTGTTGATTCTCATCAATAATTTAATGTACACTATACATGACGTCTTGTACATTCTTTTGGAACACATGACGTCTTGTACACTCTCTTGAAACTTATGACGTCTTGTACATTCTCTTGAAACTTATGACGTCTTGCACATTCTCTTGAACATTTATTGATATCTATCTCACCGGAGAATTCAATGATATGTTCTAGAACAGCTTGGATCGTTTGAGTAGACCACTTTGCTTTGTCAAAGATGTTCATCTGTATGTGTCTGTCTGTTGGTTTGTGTATCTCTGTTTGTAATATATCTATCTCTGTTGGTATGTGTGTCTCTGCTGGTATTTGTTTCTCTGTTTGTATGTGTTTTTAAATGTTAATAACAAATTATCGTATCAAATTTCATGCAATGTATAAGCGCCATGAAGTTAAAGCAAAACAACGCCTTATATGAAACTTTGCATAAACTTAAAATAATGTCGATAGAGATGATCATTTTATATCGTTTTAGAAGAGCCTAAATCATTGGTTCTCACACTGGGACAGCTCAGTGGAGCGATGACATGTTCCTTATGCCAAGGGGGGTTTAGATATGATTCCTTGGGGGTGGGGGTAGATAGGATTACCTAAGTAGACGTTAGTTTATTTTGTAATGCTAACTTGTTCAAATTAGAAATTCCAAAAAAAATAAATGATTTTCATAATTTGAAAAACAATTTGTGAAGAGATATTTCTCTGAGGAGTGACCTTTGACCTTTTCAATAGTAGGCACGGTAAGAACAACCAACATGTTTGCTAGGCAAGGGAAAGTAACAGACAACTTAATAATTTCATAATATAAAATTCCCGATAACTACACTAGATCAGATTCGCAAAAAACATTTTAAAAATGTGCTTTTGGTGTGAATTTCTTTTTGTTTAGTTGCTGTTACAAATCTGTAGTGTAAAAGTGGTTAGGATTATAATATTTATTTATTTGGGGGGGGGGGGGTGAAAAGAAATTTGTGGTTTCAAGCCCTTAAGATAAGATACGATAAGATTCTATTATTGATATAAACAAATGGAAATGAGTTTTGCTTGCATTGTTCATTTTTAGCATATAAATGAAAGAATTTGAAGACTAGACAGCTACAGTAAATTATTTCACTCGTTGAAAAAAAAGCCATTCAGTGAATTCTCTTAGCCATACCAGGGGCGTATTACTTGTCATTTAGATTTGTGACGTCATGGGGAGTACGCTGGTCAATTCGTACAGACTGGGGAACAAAATATTTTTTATATCTTTCAGTCCTTGCCCTGAGAGAAAGAATTCGTCCCGAACGGGCCGATCCTAAGTATCTGGGATAAGATGGTGGGATGTATCATCCAAAATGTGTTTGGCTTTACAACAACATCTTTCTTCAGATAGTTCTACAAGCGAAGGATCATTAGTTTGTGTTATGCTCCTAGTTTTCTTGATAATCTGCAAATTCGGTGTTTAAGATCAGACGATGTATTCCCACACCAGCAGGTGATACTGATATGGAAAAAGGGGGTGGGGGCTGGAAGGCATGATTTATTTAATGTTAATCCCCACCCCAAAATCAGATATATTAACTTCGCCTTTCTTCGTGTGTTTCTTTCTGGCACAATCTTCGGAGGGCTAATTGACCCACTTTCCGTCATCTTTTAGTGCTAAAACGTGGCAAACAGACTCCTAGCCGATGCCAACACATTCCCTCAAATAGTTAACACCCCTCAACCCCCAAACTCCCCACAAATTAGTTTTTTTTAAAGAGGAAGATGAAGGAAATATGATGCCATGAACCCTTGAGAACGGTAGCCATCGCTAACTCGCTCACAAATGCATGCCATGAATCCTTGAGAACGGTAGCCATCGCTAACTCGCTCACAAATGCATGCCATGAATCCTTGAGAACGGTAGCCATCGCTAACTCGCTCACAAATGCATGCCATGAATCCTTGAGAACGGTAGCCATCGCTAACTCGCTCACAAATGCATGCCATGAATCCTTGAGAACGGTAGCCATCGCTAACTCGCTCACAAATGCATGCCATGAATCCTTGAGAACGGTAGCCATCGCTAACTCGCTCACAAATGCATGCCATGAATCCTTGAGAACGGTAGCCATCGCTAACTCGCTCACAAATGCATGGCATCGATCTATACGAAACACTTTGTTGTTTTTTTTGTGTTGTTTCATTTACACCAAAATTTTAAATCTTTGATCATTTTAATTTATTTATTTTGCTGGATCTTTGTTTTACTTATTAAGGTAAAAAGGAGGGGGGAAAAAAGTTCTTTAATATTAAAATTTAAATATTACAAGTTATTATTTAATAATATTTTTGTCAGGGGAAGCAACGTTTTAAAGTCTAACATTAATATATGTCCTAGTTACTGCCCTTTAACTTAAAAGCCTTTTAGCCAAAATCATTAGCTATCTAACATAGTACACTTTGCAAATTGTGTATTCGACACCTAAAAGTAAATTTGTATAATTATGTATCGCCATCTAAACATAGTAGAATTTTAAATTTGTGTTTCCGTCATGTAACATTGTACAATTTTAAAATTGTGTTTCCGTCATGTAACATTGTACAATTTTAAAATTATGTTTCCGTCATGTAACATTGTACAATTTTAAAATTGTGTTTCCGTCATGTAACATTGTAGAATTTTAAAATTGTGTTTCCGTCATGTAACATTGTAGAATTTTAAAATTGTGTTTCCGTCATGTAACATTGTACAATTTTAAAATTGTGTTTCCGTCATGTAACATTGTAGAATTTTAAAATTGTGTTTCCGTCATGTAACATTGTAGAATTTTAAAATTGTGTTTCCGTCATGTAACATTGTAGAATTTTAAAATTGTGTTTCCGTCATGTAACATTGTAGAATTTTAAAATTGTGTTTCCGTCATGTAACATTGTACAATTTTAAAATTGTGTTTCCGTCATGTAACATTGTAGAATTTTAAAATTGTGTTTCCGTCATGTAACATTGTAGAATTTTGATAACTGTCTCCTCACCACCTAACATAGTAAAATTATGATGATTATGTATCAACGTAGAAGAATTTTGATAATTTAAAAAAAAAATTAGTCAATTATTTCACTTCTGAACATCTGAAAGTCTTTACTTGCAAATATAAGAAATTCTTCACTTCTGAATATCTGAAAGTCTTTTCTTGCTTATATTAGAAAGTCTTCAATTCTGAATTTCTGAAAGTCTTTATTTGCAAATATCAGAAAGTCTTCACTTCTAAATATCTGAACGTCTTTGCTTCTGAATATCTGAAGGTCTAACCCTTTAACTATATGAAGGTTTTCACTTCTGAATATCTGAAAGTATTCCAGTCTAACAATATGAAGGTTTAAACTTCCGAATATCTGAAAGTCCTCACTTCTAATTATGGGAAATTCTTAACTTTAAATATCGGAAATTCTTACTTCTAAATATCTGAAAGATCACTATAGTGATAGCTTTCCAGCTTATAGCTAGGTCCAAATTGTCCTAAGCTTGTTTTCACAAACAAACAAATTATTCCTACAATGGCAAAGACGCTTGTGATACTTAACACTTGTATTACCAAAGTTACAGACTCACTGGGTGAGCTGGGGTTATCAGGGTCAGGTAATAGATGAGCTGGGGTTAACATGGTCAGGTGACAGATTAGCTGGGGTTATCAAGTTCAGGTGATAACTGAGCTGGGGTCATCAGGGTCAGGTGATAGATTAGCTGGGGTCATCAGGTTCAGGTGATAGACGAGACTGGGGTCATCAGGGTCAGGGGATAGATCAGCTGGGGTCATCAGGGTCAGGTGATAGATGAGCTGGGTCATGAGGGTCAGGTGATAGACGAGACTGGGGTCATCAGGGTCAGGTGATAGATGAGCTGGGTCATCAGGGTCAGGTGATAGATGAGACTGTGAGACAGCTTCTTTGACAGCCGAGCAGGGCTCACAGATTCGACGCCCGTCATCGTCACGTGGTCCTGCGCCCCACACTGTTCCATGCCCCCCACACTGTTCCATGCCCCCCACACTGTTCCATGCCCCCAGTCTCGTCTATGGGGTAATCAGGGTCAGGTGATAGATGAGCTGGGTCATGAGGGTCAGGTGATAGACGAGACTGGGGTCATCAGGGTCAGGTGATAGATGAGCTGGGTCATCAGGGTCAGGTGATAGACGAGACTGGGGTCATCAGGGTCAGGTGATAGATGAGCTGGGTCATCAGGGTCAGGTGATAGACGAGACTGGGGTCATCAGGGTCAGGTGATACATGAGCTGGGGTCATCAGGGTCAGGTGATAGATGAGACTGTGAGACAGCTTCTTTGACAGCCGAGCAGGGCTCACAGATTCGACGTCCGTCATCGTCACGTGGTCCTGCGCCCCACACTGTTCCATGCCCCCCACACTGTTCCATGCCCCCCACACTGTTCCATGCCCCCACACTGTTCCATGCCCCCACACTGTTCCATGCCCCCACACTGTTCCATGCCCCCACACTGTTCCATGCCCCCCACACTGTTCCATGCCCCCCACACCGTTCCATGCCCGCTTCTATTCCTCACTTCTCCAAATTTAAATAACACATTGAGGTCAATAGAAGAACATACGTCATCTTGTTTTCCTAGAAGATAACCACTTTGCATTTTATGCTTGCCTTAGAGAAAACACTTTTAATACTCTCTTGGATGAATATGACGATATTCAAAAAGATGATTCACGTTGACTAAAAACATTCAAAAGCTCAGATTCAGGTTAGGGTTATTTGGATCAATAAAAGAATCTTATCTTATCTTATATTTATTTTTTGAACGTGAAATATATCGAATGTTTTGTTTGACATTATCTGCCACTGTTAATTTTAATGGGAGTTTTTGACTTAGTGAGTTTAAAATTTAAAATAAAATACGTTAACTCCATCATCAGCAGCTCTATTAGCGATGCCACTGTTTTTAATTTTAACAATGTCACTTTTATCATTTACCAGTGTTATTATTTTAGCAATGCCACTGTCATCATTTTTACAGGTGTTATTTATTTGGCAATACCACTGTTACAATTTTTTACCAGTGCTATAATTTTCGCAATTCTAATTGTTATAATTTGCCCAATGTACTTCATAGCACTTTCATTAATAATAACTGGGATAGTACTTTACGCCGCCATTCTAGCAGTGCTTTTTTAGTCATCGTTTTATCTGTGTTGTACTCAAGCTTTGCCACCATGACAGCTGTGTTTGGTAGAAATCGTTCTGTCATCACTATAACATATACCTTGATGAGGCCACCTAGCACCATAAACATAGACCATGCTGTGGCCCCTAGGCACCATAAACATAGACCATGCTGTGGCCCCTAGGCACCATAAACATAGACCATGCTGTGGTCACTAGGCACCATTAACATAGACATTGCTGTGGTCAATAGGCACCATAAACGTAGACCTTGCTGTGGCCTCTAGGCACCATAAACATAGAGCTTGTTGTGGTCACTAGGCACCATTAACATAGACCTTGCTGTTGTCCCTAGGCACCATAAACATAGTAAGATTAGGTCACGTATCGAATCAATAAATTTAAACATAGATTATTCCCTTCAATAATATTTACTTAGACAAATGCCCAGCATTCTGTACATGAATGCTATCATAGTTGTGTGTCTGTGTGTGTTTTGTGTTTGTACACTTTGCATTGGACTGATATCACAGATAAGCTTGAACACTGACATGTACTCGACTAACAAAAATGTATTACCATTAAAATACTTCAGTCCTATTTAAGGGCGTTGCTCAGTATGCCAAAAATATTTTCCAACACATTCACATTGGCCGACGATAAGACAAGTAGTTTTTGCAATCAAAAGTTTATATTTCACTGTTACAAAATATTGACGTCAACTCTAAAAATCTCTTTATAACTCTCAATCTCTCGCCAAAATTCTCAAAGTCTCTCTATAAGTGTCAATTTCTCTCTATAACACCCAATCTCTCTCTATCAATGCCAATTTCTCTCTATAACACCCAATCTCTCTCTATCAATGTCAATTTCTCTCTATAACACCCAATCTCTCTCTATCAATGTCAATTTCTCTCTATAACACCCAATCTCTCTCTATCAATGTCAATTTCTCTCTATAACACCCAATCTCTCTCTATCAATGTCAATTTCTCTCTATAACACCCAATCTCTCTCTATCAATGTCAATTTCTCTCTAAAACACCCAATCTCTCTCTATCAATGTCAATTTCTCTCTATAACACCCAATCTCTCTCTATCAATGTCAATTTCTCTCTATAACACCCAATCTCTCTCTATCAATGTCAATTTCTCTCTATAACACCTAATCTCTCTCTATCCAAATTCAATTTCTCTTTTTAACACCCAATCTCTCTCTATCCAAATTCAATTTCTCTTTTTAACACCCAATTGCTCTCTATCAATGTCAATTTCTCTTTATAACACCCAATCTCTCTCTATCAATGTCAATTTCTCTTTATAACACCCAATCTCTCTCTATCAATGTCAATTTCTCTTTATAACACCCAATCTCTCTCTATCAATGTCAATTTCTCTTTATAACACCCAATCTCCCTCTATCAATGTCAATTTCTCTTTATAACACCCAATCTCTCTCTATCAATGTCAATTTCTCTTTATAACACCCAATCTCTCTCTATCAATGTCAATTTCTCTTTATAACACTCAATCTGTCAACATAACTCTCATTCTTTGTCTATAGCTCTCAATCTCTATCAATAGCTGTCAATATCTCTCAATTACTCTCAATCTCTCTCCATTACTCTCCATTACTCTCCACCTCTCTCCATTACGCTCCATCGCTCTTCATTGCTCTCCACCTCTCTCCATTACTCCCCACCTCTCTCCATTACTCTCCATCTCTCTCCATTACTCTCCATACATATTCGTTACTCTCCACCTCTCTCCATGAATCACCATCTCTCTCCATTACTCTCAATTACTCTCCATCTCTCTCCACTACTCTACATCTCTCTCCATTACTCCCCACCTCTCTCCATTGCTCCTATCTCTCTCCATTACTCCCCATCTCTCTCCTTTACTCTCCATCTGTCTCCATTACTCTCCATCTATCTCTATTACTCTCCGTCTCTCTCCTTTCCTCCCCATCTATCTCCATTACTCTCCATTTCTCTTCATTAATCTCCATCTTATTTATAACTCTACTGCTGTTATTTCAATCTATCATTTTTATCTTTTGACTGACGACGGCGCTAAACAGATTCATTTCATGAGACTTTTGGTCCAACTCGACATGTTATTTTAATTCTATGTTATGGTTTGTTGGATTGAGAAGTTTGTAGGCCGAGGTCAAAGAGTGCATTTACATGTTTCATAGTCAGTGTTACTATATTAAATTTCACGTCTGACGTCATGTACTCAAAAGGCTCTTGCCTTATCTGAGAGGATATTTTGAAACGCTAGGTGTAAAAGGCCTTCTACTCCAGTTGTATCGCGGGTCATTTTTAAAGACTTGGTAGGAAACTTAAAATAATGTTCTTGTCAGGTGATGACAAGACTTTCTATCAACACAATTGAATTAGAATTTGTGGTCAGTGGTGGAAAGGTTTTTCCAAGTTAGGCACATAGGGTGGTGGACTGAAGTGACCAAACTGCCTGGGACAAAAATCAATATTTGCCCAATCCGGTGTTTATTTCCCATGGGATAGGGTACCCGTTTGCCACCAAGGTCACATATAACCTTAGTATAAGACATTCATAAACAAGCCAAGGTCACTTATAATCTGATAATGAGACAATCATAAACAAGCGAAAGTCACGTATATCTTACTTACAATTAGATAATCATAAACAAGCCATGGTCACATATAATCTTACAATGAGACAATCATAAAACCAGCCAAGGTTACATATAATCTTATAATGAGACGATCATAAACAAGCCAAGGGCACAAATAATCTTACATTGAGACAATCATAAAACAAACACTAAATCGACAATTGTATTTACAATTAGAAAATATATTTTCAAAACGTTGACATTCATACATCAATCTATGATAGAGCAAAATGGCATTCAAATATTAATTCATCACATACCGATTTGATTTTATACATCAATCTATGACAGTGCTAGATGACATTTACATATTAATTTATCACAGGTAAATTTGACATTTATACATCAATTTATGACATAGCAAGATGATATTCATAACCAATTTATGAAAGAGCAAGATGACATTTATACATCAATTTATCACATAGCAAAATGACATTTATACATCAATTTATCACAGAGCAAGATGACATTTATACATCAATATATCATATAGCAACATGAAATTTATACATTAATTTATCACAGAGCAAGTTGACATTTTTATAAATCAATTTATGACAGAGCAAGATGACATTTATACATCAATTTTGCATGTGTGTGTAGGATATTCTACTTTTTAATATGTCATACTTGTTCCATATGTCATAAATGTTCCATATGTCATAAATGTTACATTATACCCGTTCCATATGTCATAAATGTGCCATATGTCATATGTCTTCCATATGTCATAAATGTTCCATTATACACGTTCCATATGTCACAAATGTTCCATATGTCACAATTGTTCCATAAATTATACACGCTCTAACTGTCATAAATGTTCCAAATGTCATACATGTTCTATATGTCATATTTTTTATATTATAAATGTTTTTACATGTCATACATGTGTTATATATCATAAAGAGTTCTCATCCCTTGCAAACATCCCATTGTCGTATTCCATTAGGTACTGTTAAATTATCTTGTAGTACACACCTAAATCTCTCTGTGTAATATCTGAATCAGTTAGTGTAACATCTAAATCTGTTAATGTAACATGTAAATCTGCCAGTGTAGCATTAAAGCAGCTGGTTGATCCTCAAAACCTTTGAGTGGAACGTCTAAACTTGTAAGTGTAACATCTAAGACTTTTAGAGTAGCGTCTTAATTAGAATGAAGCTGAAACTGCAATTCATCAAAAGGACATTGAAATTGATCAATGTTTAAGGTAACAACCGACAACATGTGACTGGGCAATCTTCAACTTTGACATGTGAGTCAATTACCCTCTAACATGTGACTGTATAATCTTCTACTTTGACGTGTGGGCCAATTGGATAATGACTAACATGTGGCTGTACAATCTTCTACTTTGACGTGTGGGTCAGTTGGATAATGATTAACATGTGGTGGGACAATCTTCTACTTTCACGTGTGGGTCAGTTGGATAATGACTAACATGTGGTTGGACAATCTTCTACTTTGACGTGTGGGTCAGTTGGATAATGACTAACATGTGGCTGAACAATCTTCTACTTTGACGTGTGGGTCAATTGGATAATGACTAACATGTGGCTGTACAATCTTCTACTTTGACGTGTGGGTCAGTTGGATAATGACTAACATGTAGTGGGACAATCTTCTACTTTGACGTGTGGGTCAGTTGGATAATGATTAACATGTGGTGGGACAATCTTCTACTTTGACGTGTGGGTCAGTTGGATAATGACTAACATGTGGTGGGGCAATCTTCTACTTTGACGTGTGGGTCAGTTGGATAATGACTAACATGTGGCTGAACAATCTTCTACTTTGACGTGTGGGTCAATTGGATAATGACTAACATGTGGCTGTACAATCTTCTACTTTGACGTGTGGGTCAGTTGGATA
>CAXITT010000105.1:660793-721101 GCA_964033795.1 Lymnaea stagnalis | reverse complement strand
GTAATATTTACAATGTTTGCTAAAATACTATTGTCATAGTTTGCTAAAATACTATTGTCATTGTTTGGTAACGTAATATTTACAATGTTTGCTAAAATACTATTGTCATAGTTTGCTAAAATACTATTGTCATTGTTTGGTAACGTAATATTTACAATGTTTGCTAAAATACTATTGTCATAGTTTGCTAAAATACTATTGTAATTGTTTGGTAACGTAATATTTACAATGTTTGCTTAAATACTATTGTCATAGTTTGCTAAAATACTATTGTCATTGTTTTGTAGCGTAATATTGTCATTGTTTGGTAGAGTACTTGTGTCGTTTTTCTAGTAAAAATACTTTGGTCATTGTTCGTTGTTTTGTGTTTATGGGTCATTTTTTGTAGATTACCGGTGACAAATAGTTTGTTAAGCATGCTCTTGTCATTGTTTGGTAAAATAGTACTGTCATTGTTTGTTAAATGTACAATTGTCATTGTTTGGTTTGTACTACTGCCATTATTTAGTACAATTTTTACTGTACTAGTTACTAAATATATTTTATAGCTTAATAATGTGAGTTAATATATCCACATCTATTTTATTTTTGCCACAGTCTAAGTTATCACAGCACTAGCATGCATACCCATCACTCTTAGGTGACAAAGTATCATAGTACTAACATGCATACCCATCACTCTTAGGTAACATAGTATCATAGTACTAAGATGCATACCCATCACTCTCATGTTGCTTTGTAACATAGTACTAGCATGCATAGCCATCACCCTCATGTGGCATAGTATCATAATACTAGTTCGCATATCCATCACTCTTAGGTAACATAGTATCATAGTACTAAGATGCATAACCATCACCCTCAGGTGACATAATATAATAATACTAGTTCGTATATCCGTCACTCTCAGTAGACAAAGTATCATAAATAACAAGAAATCATACAAACCACTCTCAGTTGACATAGTATCATAGTACTAGCATGCATACCCATCACTCTCAGGTGGCAAAGTATCATAATACTAGCATTTCGACTTCTTCTATATATTAAGGGCCCGCAATCAATTTATTGATCATTCTTGCCACTAGTTACCTGTAATAGAATAGAGAGACCTATGAGGACCAGCTGTGCGTACCAGAAGCCATCGCGCCCTTCAGTGTGAATGTCAAACAAAGTCTTTAGTTGGGACGCATTGGACATGAGCAGAGAAACATTGAGCAGACCTTTGGCCAGCGTTTTCTTGGTTGTGTGCGCCCATGAGGGGGGGAAACTCTGCGGACAATAGAAGAGAACACTTAAGTGGACAAAGGTTCCCAAACTATGCTACATGGGTGCACTGGGCTGACATGTTTAACACCAGTAAATCTCTGATGGACATCACGTGACAAGTGACGTCATGCAGCGCTGGTCAGCTTATAAAGATGCCTTCTCTAACCGACGACCAGGACATGGCAGATCCGATTATAAATCTAACTTAGAATATCACAAACCTCTTTGGTATCTGACTCCACTCCACTGTCTCCCACTTGCGTCATTCCTTTAGGTTGAATATAAGGTCCAGCAATGGGTCTAAGTGAATCAGGCCGATGAGCTCCTTGCAACAGCAAACTAAGACACTTATTCAGGGGAATGAACTCCGTGCGCCACCACAACAACGCTAAATGCTAGATACCAAATGGTCATGTGTTTATCAACCCTTGGTTTCCGTTTAATCGTTAGGTCTGTGGCAGTACTACCGTGCAGAGGGTGGTGGGGAGGGGCGCCTTATCAACGTCGTACCCAGGTCTTTGGTATTTTTTTTCCGGGGCAGAGGAGGGGCAGATAGTATCAACATCGGTAAAGTAAAGGATTATTGAGTGTTACCTCCCCCCACCAACCCACCAACAGCGCCCATAACGTTATCAGTGACTTCGTGGACGAAGGTTGTGTGGCGTGGACGAAGGTTGTGTGACGTGGACGAAGGTTGTGTGACGTGGACGAAGGTTGTGTGGCGTGGACGAAGGTTGTGTGACGTGGACGAAGGTTGTGTGACGTGGACGAAGGTTGTGTGACGTGGACGAAGGTTGTGTGGCGTGGACGAAGGTTGTGTGGCGTGAACGAAGGTTGTGTGGCGTGGACGAAGGTTGTGTGACGTGGACGAAGGTTGTGTGATCTATTGCTTTTTGGGGCTACTTTGTGGGGTTGGGGGTGTGGTGTGGGGCACGGGAAATTAAGAGCTGTTTCATTTCTGTTTTGGTTTTTGTAGCTTTTGTAAGCAGTCGGAGATACATGGGAGATAACTAGTAGTTTGAGGGTATGGGGTTGGGGTATTTCAAGTTTTAAACAAGATTCAATGTCATTTAAATTATCGAATTACAATAATCGAATATGTTTTACTTAAATGACATGCTACTGTGCCCCCCCCCAGCTCTATTCTACCCCATCCCTGGCCCACCCGAAGCTTTAACGTTTATAAAAAAGTTAATCTTTGATAAACTCTTTGAGCTCATCAAAGAACGACGACCACAGAATACATTTTCATGATTTTTCATGTGCATTGCAGTAACAGCCCCTGGGTTGTGGGTCCCGTAATGGAGTCCTTGGGTGATTAATGTTTCCAGGCCATAATTGCTATGATGCTGTTTTGATAGCAATGGCCATCCTAGTGTTCAGATGAAGTGTAAGATGTGATGGTTGTATCTCAGAGCTGCTGGATCTCATGAACACCCATCATCTTCTATCTCGACATGATATTCAGCGGCCCAACACCTATCAAACACATCACTCTTGGTTTTGCTGTTGTTAATTTTATTAGAATAAAAATGAATACAGAATACATAAAATAAGGTAAATAAAAAAAAAAAGGTTAAGATACTTTTGGACCACTGCCTAGTACTGTAGGAGCACTGGCTGGTAATGCATGGCCACTGGCTGGTAATGTAGAACCTCTGGCTGGTACTGTAGGACCCCTGGCTGGTACTGTAGGTCCCCTGGCTGGTACTGTAGGACCCCTGGCTTGTACTGTAGGAACCTTGGCTGGTACTGTAGGACCCCTGGCTGGTACTGTAGGACCAATGCCTAGTACTCTAGAACAACTGGCTGGTACTTTAGGGCCACTGGCTGGTTCTGTGGGATCACTGCCTAGTTGTGTATAACCACTGGGTGGTACAAGGGACCACTGGCTTGTACTGTAGGACCACTGGCTGGTACTGTAGGACCCCTGGCTGGTACTGTAGGACCCCTGACTGGTACTGTAGGGCCCATGGCTGGTACTGAAGGACCACTGCCGAGTACTGTAGAACAACTGGCTGGTACTTTAGGGCCACTGGCTGGTACTGTGGGACCACTGCCTAGTTATGTATGACCACTGGGTGGTACTAAGGGACCACTGGCTTGTACTGTAGGACCACTGGCTAGTACTGTAGGACCACTGGCTAGTACTGTAGGACCACTGGCTGGTAATATGGGACCGCTGGCTGGTACTGTAGGATTACTTGCTAGTACTGTAGGACCACTCCATGGTACTGTCAAATTAATTAATTCAGTATTAAATGTTGAGTTCAAACTCTATGAAACCACCACAACAGTGAAACGACCAGGAGATATGTTTAGTTTAGATCAGCTCAGAACTTAGATAAGCTCAAAACTGATCTAGCATAACACGCACCAACACCTGTCCTTAGATTATTTGTGTTTTTGTGTGGAGGTGGCTCTGTTGGTTTGTTGACATTGATCGGAGGCTGTTGAATCTCTCAGACGTGTCCTTGGCAGAAACAAAGCCGACGATATTGATGACGTACAAGAGAATAGCTGGCTCCAGCAGTGTGACGTCTGTTTCGATTTCAACTTATGGTTGGTGTTATATTAGCTTTAGCTTTCTGACGATTATTCATTGTCTCTTTATGGCCATAGCCATTCACATCATACAATTGTCTCTGTCTGGGCCTGACAGTTTACATCATACAATTGTCTTTGTCTGGGCCTGACAGTTTACACCATACATTTGTCTTTGTCTGGGCCTGACAGTTTACATCATACATAAGTGTTGAGTCTAACTTGAACCACCCAAAGCTGTAGACAACTGATTGCGGAAGAAGAAAAGATTAAAATTGTTATTTTATGGCACACGTCCATTTTCTGAAATTCGATTGGGTCCATGATCAGACTCCAAATATTTGTTGTCACCGCAAATAGCTACATAACATGTGCGCCTGGCCAAATGTGTGTGTGACATGTGTGCCTGGCCAAATGTATGTGTGACATGTGTGCCTGGCCAAATGTATGTGTGACATGTGTGCCTGGCCAAATGTATGTGTGACATGTGTGCCTGGCCAAATGTATGTGTGACATGTGTGCCTGGCCAAGTGTATGTGTGACATGTGTGCCTGGCCAAGTGTATGTGTGACATGTGTGCCTGGCCAAATGTATGTGTGACATGTGTGCCTGGCCAAATGTATGTGTGACATGTGTGCCTGGCAAAATGTATGTGTGACATGTGTGCCTGGCCAAATGTATGTGTGACATGTGTGCCTGGCCAAATGTATGTGTGACATGTGTGCCTGGCCAAATGTATGTGTGACATGTGTGCCTGGCCAAACGTATGTGTGTGTACGAATTACATTTATAGGAAGATTTGATAATGGATTTCCGATGAATATAAAGTTTGATTTAATCTTCAACAATACACCTAACACTAACAATACACATAACCTTAACACTAACCATAGCCCCAGGTCCACACCTGACAATACAGCTAACCAACCCTAGCGCTAGCAATAGGCCTTACTGTAACCCTTAATGCATCTAATCCTAACCCTAACACCAACAATAACCCTAACTCTAACACGAGCAAAAAGCAAACAAACAACACCAACAATAACCCTAACTCTAACACGAGCAAAAAGCAAACAAACAACACCAACAAGAGCCCTAGCTCTAACACGAGCAAAAAGCAAACAAACAACACCAACAATAGCCCTAACCCTAACACGAGCAAAAAGCAAACACACAACACCAAAAATAACCCTAACCCTAAACCTAACCCTAAACCTAACCCTAAACCTAACCCTAAACATAACCCTAAAACTAACTCTAAACCTAACCCTAAACCTAACTCTAAACCTAAATCTAAACCTAACCCTAAACCTAACCCTAAACCTAACCCTAAACCTAACCCTAAACCTAACTCTAAACCTAACCCTAAACCTAACCGTAAACCTAACCCTAAACCTAACCCTAAACCTAACTCTAGACCTAACTCTAAACCTAACTCTAAACCTAACTCTAAACCTAACTCTAAACCTAACTCTAAACCTAACCCTAAACCAAACCCTAAACCTAACCCTAAACCTAACTCTAAACCTAACTCTAAACCTAACCCTAAACCTAACCCTAAACCTAACCCTAAACCTAACCCTAAACCTAACCCTAAACCTAACTCTAAACCTAACTCTAAACCTAACTCTAAACCTAACTCTAAACCTAACTCTAAACCTAACTCTAAACCTAGCCACACACCTAAAAACCCTGACACTAACAATTGTCCTAATTCTTACCCTATCAATAGACGTAACGCCAACTCTACCATCAACAATACCCTCTAACTCTAAACCTAAAAAATTGTGACATTATTTATAACTGACGATTGTTGCCGTGTGTATTGATTGAGAGTTGTGACCTGATTATCCTGTGTTATTGTCATGGTCTGTGGCCGGATCTGGTGAGTTCTTTTCACGAATGTTTAAAACTTAAATGCGTGGTCAGCTGGAGAACTGGGGTGGGTGGTCATGTGACGTGAGGCAGTCATTAGCTGGAGATTTGGGGTGGGTGGTCATGTGATGTGAGGCAGTCATTAGCTGGAGATTTGGGGTGGGTGGTCATGTGATGTGAGGCAGTCATTAGCTGGAGAACTGGGGTGGGTGGTCATGTGATGTGAGGCAGTCATTAGCTGGAGAACTGGGGTGGGTGGTCATGTGATGTGAGGCAGTCATTAGCTGGAGATTTGGGGTGGGTGGTCATGTGATGTGAGGCATACAAATAATGTGAAACAGTGAATTTGCAGTTACAGTTACACAGACCACAGACTTGAGTTGGTATTGTTATACAGGCCACAGACTTGAGTTGGTATTCCACTCTAACATTAACAATTCACCCAACCAACTCTACCTCTAAAAATCCTAATTCTAACCATAACAATACACCTAACAAATCATAACACTAAAAATCAGTACTATAACAATAACAATACACCTAAGTTCACCTAGCACTAACATTAGCCCTGACTCTAACCCTAACAATACAACTAACCCAAAACCCTAACACTAACAGTAGCCCTATCTCTAACCCTAACAATATACCTAATTTTAACCTTCATTTAATAGCAATTATTTGAACTCGAAAACAATTCTTTTAGACCAGCAGAATGTAGATGCTGCTCCATTAAATGCTGAGTCAATACACAACCCATAAACCATTCCCGATTTCATGTTGATTTGTCCACAAGTATTTTGTCTTACAAGACCATTCTTCACACTTCATTTCTCTTTCAAGCCTGATTTAGTCAATACAGAAGAACCGGGGAGAGAACTCGATCGATTTTCTCAGCATTCTTATCGACTGAGCGATTCAGGGCTCAAAGCAAAAGACAGAGTTGTGTCCCTTAATCTGACATTTGTCTCCACTTTTCATTGTATGTGGGACGTGGGCGTGGGTGTGTTGGTGGTTTTGTTCCTATGTAACATATGCGACTATGAAACACATTTGCCTACGTAACATATGCGACTATGAAGTACATTTTCCTGTGTAACATATGCGACTATGAAACACATTTGCCTATGTAACATATTGCGAATATGAAGTACATTTGCCTATGTAACATATGCGAATATGAAACACATTTGCCTATGTAACATATGCGAATATGAAACACATTTGCCTATGTAACATATGCGACTATGAAGTACATTTGCCTATGCAACATATGCGACTATGAAACACAGCTGCCTATGTAGCATATGCGACTATGCAACACAGCTGCCTATGTAACATATGCGACTATGAAGTACATTTGCCTATGCAACATATGCGACTATGAAGTACATTTGCCTATGTAACATATGCGACTATGAAACACAGCTGCCTATGTAACATATGCGACTATGAAGTACATTTGCCTATGCAACATATGCGACTATGAAACACAGCTGCCTATGTAACATATGCGACTATGAAACACAGCTGCCTATGTAACATAACCGACTATGAAACACAGCTGCCTATGCAACATATGCGACTATGAAGTACATTTGCCTATGCAACATCTGCGACTATGAAACACAGCTGCCTATGTAACATATGTCCCTATGAAACACAGCTGCCTATGTAACATATGTCCCCATAAGATTGAACTTGATCAGATAATTTTCTCTCTTGAAATATTCCGGATCAAAGGTGGTCTTCCTTGCTAAAGTTACCACGTGACTTAATCCATCCTTTATAAACGTGGGAGATCACACTGTAGGAGAGACAGCTTGTTGCCTTTGAGACCGTTTTAGGCATCACCTGTATAACATCAGTAAAAAAGACATTTGCCCAGATTTGAAACATTTTAAAGTGCTAACTATAAGGGGACTTTAGACATTGCAGTTCCTGGTATGTTGTATGCGAGTAATACACATAATGAATTTATACGGACTCTATACAGTATTAATTCATTAAAGTCACAGTTTGACATAGGTGCTATTTTATTTCCGTTCTTGTGATCCTTGTTTTCGTGAGTGACTTGTGGACATTCTTTTTTTCTCCATTCTTTAACCTTTTCAAATAGTAATAGATGGGATTAAATGTATGACATAAATTTAAAATAGTCATGTTATTTGTAATTGTTTTGTATAACAGAAGGCGTTAGCAGAAATATTGAATGTATTTTGATGTAAATTGAAAAAACTACATACATTGTTTTATTCAAACAAATTGTTGTTGTCTCATTAATCTACTTAAAAGATGTTTCGATGTCCAGCCCAGTTATAATATGATAGAGCAGGCCTGCACAACATACAGCCCGCGGGCCGCATGGGGCCTGCCAGCATTCACTTTGCGGCCCGCGAAGTAACGAAATATTCTTTATTTTTATTATTTTCTTAATAGTTTTCCCTCTTGTCCTATTTTCTTTTGGTCCGCACAAGTCCTGTGCTATTTTCTTTTGGCCCACACAAGTTTTTCATTTAGTATTACGGCCCGCCGTAAATGTTCAGTTGTGCAGGCCATGGCCTGCGGTAGAGTAATTAACAATCGACTTCAAATCTTTATCACAATCCAACCGAATCATGATATGATAGCGTAAGGACTTACTAAGACAAAGGAAAACCATACCATAATGAGATGATATTGCGTTTTTTTCAAATATCTCGATCATCAAATGTATCAAAGTTTGATTTCAAATATTAAATATATTTTATTAATGATCGCTTGTTGTCTCTATCAGAAATTAATGAATTCCTTCTTTATATATGACACATTAATAAGCGTTTGTTGTTCTAACAACAAAGAACGGTTTTATCATCAAGAGAAACTGAGGCAAAATTCCAAGCAGAAATGAGTTGAGAAATGAGTTGAAAATTGATGCCGTTGAATGTTTTGCTGAACAAATCAAATAATCTTCTACCACACTCTTAACTGACTCTGATATTTATAGTTACAGTGACGTCACTAGCTGAAATATTGTAGGACAACACAAGAGGCTGGCTTTGATCAATGGCTGCATGGCTAATCCATCAATGGCTGCATAGCTAATCCATCAAAGGCTGTACATTTTTAGTTCTGCATAGCTAATCAATCAATGGCTGTACATTTTTAGTTCTGCATAGCTAATCAATCAATTGCTGTACATTTTTAGTTCTGCATAGCTAATCCATCAATTGCTGTACCTTTTTAGTTCTGCATAGCTAATCCATCAATTGCTGTACATTTTTAGTTCTGCATAGCTAATCCATCAATTGCTGTACATTTTTAGTTCTGCATAGCTAATCCATCAATTGCTGTACCTTTTTAGTTCTGCATAGCTAATCCATCAATTGCTGTACATTTTTAGTTCTGCATAGCTAATCCATCAATTGCTGTACATATTTAGGCTCAAAGAAACCCTAAATTAGGCGCTCATATTGACAAGACCCGCACAACGGCCCTGGTAAGGTACTGTCCTGAAAAAAAAAAGTCCTTTAGAGACAACACGGCAAGAGTTATTCTCTATTACTTCTCATCCCTTCTGACGTCGTCTCCCAATCAGCTTTTGCCGGCTGACAGATACTATTATGGCGGCTTTTCTCCTGCAGCCTCGAAACAAAAAGTTCATAAGTCATGTTCAAATGATATTTCTCTCATGAAAATATCATTAATCATTAAAAAATAGTTTCCTAGTTCCTGAATGGTGTAAAACACATACACTTCAACAGCACATTCATGGCACACATTTCAACAGCACATTCATGGCACACATTGCAAAAGCACATTCATAGCACACACACTTCAACAGCATATTCATAGCACACATTTCAACAGCACATTCATAGCACACATTTTAACAGCACATTCATAGCACACATTAAAAAGCACATTCATAGCACACATTTCAACAGCACATTCATAACACACACTTTAACAGCACATTCATAGCACACATTTCAAAAGCACATTCATAGCACACACACTTCAAAAGCATATTCATAGCACACATTTCAACAGCACATTCATAGCACACATTTCAACAGCACATTCATAGAACACATTAAAAAGCACATTCATAGCACACATTTCAAAAGCACATTCATGGCACACATTTCAAAAGCACATTCATAGCACACATTTCAACAGCACATTCATAGCACACATTTCAACAGCACATTCATAGCACACATTTCAACAGCACATTCATAGCACACATTTCAACAGCACATTCATAGCACACATTTCAACAGAACATTCATAGCACACATTTCAACAGCACATTCATAGCACACACTTCAACATCACATTCATAGCACACACTTCAACAGCACATTCATAGCACACACTTCAACAGCACATTCATAGCACACACTTCAACATTACATTAATAGCACACACTTCAACAGCATATTCATAGCACAAATTTCAACAGCTTATTCATAGCACACACTTCAACAACACATTCACATAATATTTATTAGCACACACATTTCACCAAAATAATATTAGCCCACACACCATTAACACAGTACCTCCTAACACACCATTAACACAGTACCTCCTAACACACCATTAACACAGTACCTCCTAACACACCCTTTACGCAGTGCCTCCTAACACACCATTAACACATCAAAAGCTTACACACCATCAGCAATTTCCCATAAACCCCTGCATCTCGTGTTTATTTGCTCTATTCGATATTAAAAAAATAACATTGCTGTCCAAAACTTTTCATATCTCGTGTTTATTTGCTCTATTCGATATTATAAAAATAACCCTGTGGTATGAAACATTTCGTTCTCTTATAAAATAAAAAGATGAAGTGATGAAAAGAATAATTATTTATTGAACGCTGTAGGGCTTAAAAAACAATAAACCAAACAGAATCCAAGGATTAATCTTAAGACGTCATCATATTTCCGATTGTCCAAACTATGGAAGACTTGGACTGCCATAATCGTCTGACAACCAGAAACACAATCGGCCGTGCAATGTTTTAGATGATATTGGTGGTGTAGGCTGACTCTAGTAGGGTGATCTTTAATGCCTATTTTGTGTTCTGATAGTTGCCCTGATAGATGCCTTGATAGATGTTCTGATAGATGCCCTGATAGATGCCCTGATAGATGTCCTGTCCCGCATGAAATATCCATTCCCTTGAACAATTTGTCTGAAAGAGACATTGCATTCAGGTATACACCAAACAGAACCCCTTGATTTTGAATATATTCCAAAATAAAATTTGGTTTGCACACTGCAACATACCTACTCTGTCACCCCTCCATAAAACCCACAATGGCATCGTCCATCGTACATCTGAAATCCCCTACCCCTACCCGCTGAAAGAAACACTAGAGGAAATCTCTTGAAAAAAAAATAAGCTCAAGAATTAAGATTTGAAAAAAAAGTCTATTAATCTGAACAGATAGACTGTAAACTTGGTTGAAATTCCTTGTCAATAGAATTCAAATTAAAAACAATTCTCTGAGACTACTATGAGAACTCATCCAGAACTCATCCAGAACTCATCCAGAACTCATCCAGAACTCATCCAGAACTCATCCAGAACTCATCCAGAACTCATCCAGAACTCATCCAGAACTCATCCAGAACTCATCCAGAACTCATCCAGAACGCATCCAGAATTCTTTCAGAATAAAACCAGACGTCTGTTAGATTTCTAAGAGATTATAACTTATTTTATGAAATTCTGTGCAACTAAATTAAATAACATTTTTGAGATTCAATAACATTCTCTTATGTTTTATCTGCTGCCTTGAGAGTCTATAGAAATCTGTGACATTCTATGAGATTATTTGATGTTTCTTGAAATTTAATGATAATTTATGAGATTCTCTCAGTTTGTTTGAGATTTGATGAGATTTTAGGAAATTTATATAAGATTATATGTAATTCTGACACTACTTTATGAGATTATGGGTTATTAAATTATGAGATTCCAGGATAGTATATGGCGTTAAATGAGAGTTTATGACAATTCTCTGAGAATCTTTGAGTACATTCTTCTGAGATTCTATGAGTATACATCTCTGTGATTCTATGAGTACAATGCTCTGAGATTCTATGGGTACATTTCAGTAAGATTCTATGAGTATATATCTCTGTGATTCTATGAATACAATTCACTGAGATTCTATGAGTACAATTCTCTGAGATTATTTGAGTACATTTCTCTGTGATTCTATGACAACATTTCTCTGAGATTATATAAGTAGCATTTCTCTGAGATTATATAAGTAGCATTTCTCTGAGATTATATAAGTAGCATTTCTCTCTATGTTGATGAAACTGAACCCCCTTACTTTCGTTACCCCCACCCAACCTTACCCCTCCCCAAGCGTTGTTTTCTCTGATCGGATGCGATCGAACTCAGCCAATCGACAGATCTTTTAGCTAATCAATAAACTGCCATTTCTTCAATCAACATACGGGTGTTTTATTGCACCTGGTTTCAGCTGGCCACGTCTGCCGCTGGGCTCTGTTTTCCCGCGCATCTCTGACGCAGTCTGCTCCAGGGAGATTCACAGGTGAGGGTAAACTACAGGTTCAAACGTGTCGCCTGTTGTGGTTGAAATATTTCATGATTAGTTTTGTTAGGAAGCCAATGTAAAAGCTAGCGCATGGTGTAACTGTGTACGTTTAGGATCATTTCAAGTGTTCAAGTTCTTTGTCCAGTCGACTGTGAACATTCTAAAACACAGTTTCCCATGAGTTACAGATAAATTACAAGGACATTTCAAGTGTTCAAGTTCTTTGTCCAGTCGACTGTGAACATTCTAGAACACAGTTTCCCATGAGTTACAGATAAATTACAAGGACGATCTACACGAGTAAAGTCCTGAAGTTTTGTGACCTGAAATGTTTATGTAAACATGGCCATCGAATAAAACTTTCACAGGTGAATTGTCATTCACTGTCACACCGTTATCAGTAAACTGTCATTCACTGTCACACAGTTATAAATGAACGACCATTTACTGACGCGCAGTTATTAGTGAACTGTCATTCACTGTCACACAGTTATAAGTGCACTGTCATTTACTGTCCCAAAGCTACAGATAAACTCTCGTTTACTGTCACACAGTGCTTGAGAGGTCAGTCATTCACTGTCACACAGTTATGAGAGAGCTGTCATTTAATGTCACACCGTTATGAGAGAACTGTCAAGAATAATTAGGTTATTTGAATATTTTTCTTATAGCCTGGTAGACAAAACAAAGATTGCAGCCTTTTTTTTTAAGAGAAGCAAAAGTCAAGTGTATGTGTTAGGCGAACCAAAAGTCAAGTGTATGTTTTAGGCGAACCAAAAGTCCAGTCCATGTTTTAGGCGAACCAAAAGTCAAGTGTATGTTTTAGGCGAACCAAAAGTCCAGTCCATGTTTTTAGAAGAACCAAGATCTGTACTTAGTTGACACTGGTCACATAACAAACTTGTTTTCTAATCGTATGTAGTAGGGTAATAGTGTAACTTCAGATGTTTTCTTGGGCGTTCAATCACATGTTATGTTTCATCAGATACAAATAGATTTGATCGAGTCAGCAATGAAAACCTGGATAAAGTCCTTGAGATGGGTTCTATGTTTACTGGTGCTGGCCTATTTCACCAACAAAGGTAAGCTGTCTTTAACTGACCTACTGTTTAATCAAAGGATATGATTAAACTGAGCTACTTTAATTAAACATAATTTTGTCAAGTGACCTACTTTAAAATAAAGGTAACATTATCTTATTGACCTACTTTTAAAACAAAGGTAATGTTAAAATTCTTTTAGTATGTAAGAATTGTACGTTTGTACCTTCCCTTAATTGGTAAAAAATAAGAATTCTAACCAGTGGCGTAGCTGGCCTATAAAATTACCTGGGATGAAGTGCACCCTTCACTTAGTCACCTTCCCGCTTGGCTACGTCACTGATTCAAACTGCAAGCTTTTAAAAAAAGCAATATCCTAATTCCTATTTTACCTCTGTTTTTACCCCCAGATGCCGAATCAGCCACAAGGTAACTTTAACATTAGACAACGTAACTTTACCCTTAGCTAAAGTAACCTTACCATTAGACAAAGTAACTGTACCATTTGACAAAGTAACTGTACCATTTTGACAAAGTAACTTTATCATTAGACAAAGTAACTTTACCATTTGACAAATTAACTGTACCATTAGACAAAGTAACTTGACCATTAGACAAAGTAACTGTACCATTTGACAAAGTAACTTTACCATTAGACAAAGTAACTGTACCATTTAACAAAGTAACTTTACCATTAGACAAAGTAACTTTACCATTAGACAAAGTAACTGCACCATTAGACAAAGTAACTTTACCATTAGACAAAGTAACTTTACCATTTGACAAAGTAACTTTACCATTAGACAAAGTAACTGTACCATTTGACAAAGTAACTTTACTTTCAGTGAAAGATTTTAAAATATTTTATTTTAGATTTAATATGTATTACAATTTTAATGTTTTAAAACATTTCATTTATGCATCATAGTTGATGAGACAGAAAAATATATTTTATTGAATTGCTTGTCTGCATAATTTTTTTATGTTTTTAAGCCAACGAATGTAAAATTTCTAGAAACCAAGGCATATAAATCAGTTACTTTTGATCATGTATGACTTTACAGTCTTAAACAAGCATATGCAATCGAACACATCATATCAGGCCTGCACTTTGGAAATTCTCGGCCTTTGGGAGCTGACAGAGTTCGGGTCCCTGTCGTGTTTCAAACATTTGCACAGATTTTAAAAAATCGAAAAAGGGCGGGCCACTGACTGGTGCCATGGTTGCCCCCCCCCCAGGGGGATGGTCTGATCATATACTATGTTATGCAACACATAAAATTTAATAAACATATAAAATCCGTCCCTTTAGGGCTAGAAACAAATGGAGAAACATAGCTGCTGCTGCTCTTCTTCCAAAACATAGCTGCTGCTTGTCCTCTTCCAACCTCCTTTTATAATTGAATAGCACATTCAGTTTACACTATTAGAAATTGTATCGGTGAAAGGTCACGAACAGAACTTAGGATAATAATATACGTGATATCAAATAGATATCAAATAAAATCAAGTCACATGAGAATAATTTAATGTCTTCCCACAGAAGTCAATATTATTTGTCATCAATGTTGATCTATGGTTGCATACACACTTGTAGTTTCATTATGAACAGATCATAGGCTACGATTATACGACATAATATCATCAATTTTACGACATTATATCAGTAACATGATAAAGGTTTAAATTTAAGACATCGTATCAGCAACATGAAAAAGGCACAATTCTACGACATCATATCATCAATTTTACGACATAATATCAGCAACATGATAAAGGTTTAAATTTAAGACATCGTATCAGCAACATGAGAAAGGCACAATTCTACGACATCATATCATCAATTTTACGACAAAATATCAGCAACATGACATACACACGAGTTTACGACATAATATCAGCAACATGAGAAAGACACATTTTTACTATATCATACATTTTATGACATAATAAAAGCAACATGGCATATTTACAACTTTACGACATCATATCAGCAACATGACATAGGCACAATTTTACGACATCATATCAGCAACATGACACAGGCACCATTTTACGAAATCATATCATCAACATGACATAGACACAATGTTACAACATAATATCAGCAACATGACATAGGCACAATTTTACTACATCATATCAGCAACATGACATAGGCACAATTTTACGAAATAATATCAGCAACATGATAGAGGTACAACCTTACGACATCATATCAGCAATTTTATGACATAATCTTAGCAACATGTCATTGGTGCAATTTTACGACATCATTTCAGCTATTTTACGACTTCATATCAGTTACATAACGTAGGTACAGTTTGACGACATCATATCATCGACATTATTCCGTTTTTAATACATTATAATATTTATTAGAGATTTTCTTTTAAACAACTTTATAATGTTACAATTGAAGGTAAGACAATATTAATCAAAACAATTTTCTCCATTAAACGGTCAAAAAGCTTTAAGAGTATAATTGAAGACACCTTACCGTGTGTTACTTGATAAAGACACTACTACCTTGTGTTACTTGATAAAGACACTACTACCTTGTGTTACTTGATAAAGACACTACTACCTTGTGTTACTTGATAAAGACAATACTACCTTGTGTTACTTGATAAAGACACTACTACCTTGTGTTACTTGATAAAGACACTACTACCTTGTGTTACTTGATAAAGACACTACTACCTTGTGTTACTTGATAAAGACAATACTACCTTGTGTTACTTGATAAAGACACTACTACCTTGTGTTACTTGATAAAGACACTACTACCTTGTGTTACTTGATAAAGACACTACTACCTTGTGTTACTTGATAAAGACACTACTACCTTGTGTTACTTGATAAAGACACGACTACCTTGTGTTACTTGATAAAGACACTACTACCTTGTGTTACTTGATAAAGACACTACTACCTTGTGTTACTTGATAAAGACACTACTACCTTGTGTTACTTGATAAAGACACTACTACCTTGTGTTACTTGATAAAGACACTATAAAGACACTACTACCTTGTGTTACTTGATAAAGACACTACTACCTTGTGTTACTTGATAAAGACACTACTACCTTGTGTTACTTGATAAAGACACTACTACCTTGTGTTACTTGATAAAGACACTACTACCTTGTGTTACTTGATAAAGACACGACTACCTTGTGTTACTTGATAAAGACACTACTACCTTGTGTTACTTGATAAAGACACTACTACCTTGTGTTACTTGATAAAGACACTACTACCTTGTGTTACTTGATAAAGACACTACTACCTTGTGTTACTTGATAAAGACACTACTACCTTGTGTTACTTGATAAAGACACTACTACCTTGTGTTACTTGATAAAGACACGACTACCTTGTGTTACTTGATAAAGACACTACTACCTTGTGTTACTTGATAAAGACACTACTACCTTGTGTTACTTGATAAAGACACTACTACCTTGTGTTACTTGATAAAGACACTACTACCTTGTGTTACTTGATAAAGACACTTCTACTTTTTGTTACTTGATAAAGACACTACTAATTTTTGTAACTTGATAAAGACACTACTACCTTGTGTAACTTGATAAAGACACTACTACCTTGTGTTACTTGATAAAGACACTACTACCTTGTGTTACTTGATAAAGACACTACTACCTTGTGTTACTTGATAAAGACACCTCTACTTTTTGTTACTTGATAAAGACACTACTACTTGTTATTACTTGATAAAGACACTTCTACCTTGTGTTACTTGATAAAGACACCCACTACTTTTTGTTACTTGATAAAGACACTTCTACTTTTTGTTACTTGATAAAGACACTACTACTTTTTGTAACTTGATAAAGACACTTCTACTTTTTGTTACTTGATAAAGACATTACTACTTTTTGTTACTTGATAAAGACACTTCTACTTTTTGTTACTTGATAAAGACACTTCTACTTTTTATTACTTGATAAAGACACTTCTACTTTTTGTTACTTGATAAAGACACCACTACCTTACATTGACAAACAAGCGTTTCTTTCCCAGTGCTTGTGACCATGGTATCGGCCTGCCTGACGGCACTTGTGACTGTTACTCTTGCTGGAAAGGAAAGTCCTGTGATGAGTATGGTAAGTAGTATGATACTAGTAAACAATCATGTAATGAAGTGGCAAAGCTAAGGTTGGTGTCACCCGCTGTGGCAATCTAATGGTATCACACACCCACCCCCCCTAAAGTCTTCCACGATGGATTTCTTCTTGTTAAAATAAGTCCACAGGATAACAATGACAAGAAAAAAAACAATTAATTAATTAAAAGTCAGAAGGTTGAATATTTCAAAGAAATGTAAAAACGTTAAGTTATAGTTATTTTTACATTACATTTATTTACTTTATTAGAAACTTCACTTTCCTGTACTTCAAAGCTGCAAACCTGTCGATCACGTGATCAAAATCAATATCCTGCACTGTATCAGTTTCATTTGATAGTAGAGCCAGATCAGAAAGCTTGACTGTCCCATGGTGGATCGTAAACAGTTCTTGATAAGCCTTAGTTTTTGAAAAGCTTCGCTCACATAAAGCCACAGACAGAAACAATCGTAAGAAACAATCGAAAGCTTAGCGAGAGTATTGGCAGAGATTCTAGGAAGTTCCACTCAGCTGAATTTCAAACCATCAACTGCCGACCAGTCCATAACTTTGTGCAATTAAAAATCAGCTGCCTTTAGATGTTTTCTAAGCCTTGTTATTTCTTTTAAAATTTTATTTTCTGATAACTCATCATAGGAAGTGATTACTTTAAACGGCCACCAATATCTCTTCTTCACTTGCGGATTGTGTTCTCTTGGGTTGACCTCCCACAAACCTATCTGCTACTTCTTTTACCGCTGATGATCTGATCTGGAGATCAGAATGGAAGCAATCAATTCACTCCGGCAACTTCCAACTGTTTTCCTTTCATCTAGAGAGAGTCCAGGATTTATTAAATGTTCTCCTGCCTTAATCTTCTCTCATCAAAAAAATCTATACCGGTCTGATTTTAAAATCGCCATTTTAATAGCATGTTTCACAAAGTGATAATAATTGATGGACTACATTCAAGTTATGAGCGATTCTCGGGCAGAAAAAAATTTAAGACTTCTACGTTGGTCACCACTTTGTCAAGAGTAAAGCCTTAAGTCTGCAGATACTGTACACTGTAATATTAACTTTCTCAAGTAGATCAGCTCAAGGATAAAGGTAGCAAATAAACGTAAAATCACAAATATTATGTAAAAGACATTGTGCTCACATGTTAAAGGGTGGTGTTAGTGATGAATCAGCGATTATATTTTTTTAAAAATAGTTTTTCTGGTTTTTGAAAGATTTGGTCTCAAAATTCACTTGAAAACAAATTATATTAAATTAATTTCTAAAATAAAGAAAACGGTGTTAAATATTATTTTGTAAACCCTATAAATGAGTCAAAAGTCATGTTTTAATGCTTACAATTATTATCGATTCAATTCACGTACTTCGAATCGCCCGACCTCATCCTATAATTTGGTGTCAATCGAAAGTTTTCTTTCTCAGAATTCAGATACATATACCTTCCTGTCACTTAACAAAGTTACCAAAACCCTTCAATCATGGTCAAGCCAGTGGTATACTGACCTTATTCTAGGGTCAACTCACTTCTGACGCATCACCCTTGACTTTTAATAAAGCCGACGTTTGGATTGGTTACACGTGTGGACAATGGACGTGGGATCGGTTCTCCTCGGTTATCATCGGTTCTCCTCGGTTCTCCTTTGATGAAATTGGGTTAGACCGAGCAGTGTGCGCTCTTTAAATATGCACATTTTCAAGTTGGTGTCACCCCCTGGGATGGTGTCACCCCCGCACAACCTAGCTACGCCACTGATGTGTAGACAATCATGTTACCAAAATGTTAAGTAGTGTTATAGACATACACATTGGCAAACAACTACGTCACTTTATCATTATTTTTTTGTCGGAGTCTATGAAAATGGTGCCCCCCCCTTCCCCCCCCCCCCCCCCCCCCAAAATCTGTTAAAGTATTTTAAAATTAAAATAATAATGATTTGTTTTGAAACTCGGTGATCTACTCCCTGCATGCCTAGTTTAATGATAGATCTACTTCTTGAATGTCTACTTTAATGATAGATCTACTTCTTGAATGTCTAGTTTAATGACAGATCTACTTCTTGAATGTCTAGTTTAATGATAGATCTACTTCTTGAATGTCTAGTTTAATGATAGATCTACTTCTTGAATGTCTACTTTAATGATACATCTACTTCTTGAATGTCTACTTTAATGATACATCTACTTCTTTAATGTCTAGTTTAATGACATATCTACTTCTTGAATGTCTAGTTTAATGATAGATCTACGTCTCGAATGTCTAGTTTAATGATATATCTACTTCTTGAATGTCTAGTTTAATGATAGATCTACTTCTTGAATGTCTACTTTAATGATACATCTACTTTTTGAATGTCTACTTTAATGATACATCTATTTCTTGAATGTCTAGTTTAATGACATATCTACTTCTTGAATGTCTAGTTTAATGATAGATCTACGTCTCGAATGTCTAGTTTAATGATAGATCTACTTCTTGAATGTCTAGTTTAATGATAGATCTACGTCTCAAATGTCTAGTTTAATGATATATCTACTTCTTGAATGTCTAGTTTAATGATAGATCTACTTCTTGAAAGTCTAGTTTAATGATAGATCTACTTCTTGAAAGTCTAGTTTAATGATAGATCTACTCCCCGAATGCCTACTTTAATGATAGATCTACTTCTTGAATGTCTAGTTTAATGATAGATCTACGTCTCGAATGTCTAGTTTAATGATAGATCTACTTCTTGAATGTCTAGTTTAATGATAGATCTACTTCTTGAAAGTCTAGTTGACTGATAGATCTACTTCTTGAATGTCTAGTTTAATGATAGATCTACTTCTTGAATGTCTAGTTTAATGATAGATCTACTTCTCGAATGTCTAGTTTAATGATAGATCTACTTCTTGAATGTCTAGTTTAATCAGAGCTCTACTTCCTGAAAGTCTAGTTTAATCATAGATCTACTTCCTTAATATCTAGTTAAATGGATATCATTATCACTCCCTGTTTTAATGGGAAGTAATTCCAATAACACAGTGAAAGGTCAACTTATCCTAGCATCAGATATGTTGTATGACAGACTGTTAAAAGCAAATACACAGTATCAGATACATTCTGTACTGTCATACAATATTGCGCTGACATGTACTGTCTTACAACACTATGCTGACGTGCATGCTGACCTGTATTGTCATACAACAATGTGCTTCCGTGTAC
Source organism: Lymnaea stagnalis (assembly GCA_964033795.1). Classification (NCBI taxonomy): domain Eukaryota; kingdom Metazoa; phylum Mollusca; class Gastropoda; family Lymnaeidae; genus Lymnaea; species Lymnaea stagnalis. The sequence continues at coordinate 700,449 of CAXITT010000105.1, read as the reverse complement.
TGTCATTTAGCTAATATTTACTCATTAATTTTCCTGGACGTTGATGCTAATATCATGTTTTACGTTTTGATAATCTCTCAGTGGTTCAACTGTCTACCCAATGTTGAGTGGTTCAACTGTCTACCCCATGTTGAGTTGTTCAACTGTCTACCCCATGTTGAGTTGTTCAACTGTCTACCCAATGTTGAGTTGTTCAACTGTCTACCCCATGTTGAGTTGTTCAACTGTCTACCCCATTTGAGTTGTTCAACTGTCTACCCCATGTTGAGTTGTTCAACTGTCGACCCCATTTGAGTTGTTCAACTGTCTACCCAATGTTGAGTTGTTCAACTGTCGACCCCATTTGAGTTGTTCAACTGTCTACCCAATGTTGAGTTGTTCAACTGTCTACCCCATGTTGTGATTTTCATCTGTCTACCGTCTACACCATGTTGAGTTGTTCAACTGTCTACCCCATGTTGAGTTGTTCAAATGTCTACCCCATGTTGAGTTGTTCAACTGTCTACCCCATGTTGAGTTGTTCAACTGTCTACCCCATGTTGAGTTGTTCAACTGTCTACCCCATGTTGAGTTGTTCAACCGTCTACCCCATGTTGAGTTGTTCAACTGTCTACCCCATGTTGAGTTGTTCAACTGTCTACCCCATGTTGAGTTGTTCAACTGTCTACCCCATGTTGAGTTGTTCAACTGTCTACCCCATGTTGAGTTGTTCAACTGTCTACCCCATGTTGAGTTGTTCAACTGTCTACCCCATGTTGAGTTGTTCAACTGTCTACCCCATGTTGAGTTGTTCAACTGTCTACCCCATGTTGAGTTGTTCAACTGTCTACCCCATGTTGAGTTGTTCAACTGTCTACCCCATGTTGAGTTGTTCAACTGTCTACCCCATGTTGAGTTGTTCAACTGTCTACCCCATGTTGAGTTGTTCAACTGTCTACCCCATGTTGAGTTGTTCAACTGTCTACCCAATGTTGAGTTGTTCAACTGTCTACCCCATGTTGAGTTGTTCAACTGTCTACTCCATGTTGAGTTGTTCAACTGTCTACCCCATGTTGAGTGGTTCAACTGTCTACCCCATGTTGAGTTGTTCAACTGTCTACCCCATGTTGAGTTGTTCAACTGTCTACCCCATGTTGAGTTGTTCAACTGTCTACCCCATGTTGAGTTGTTCAACTGTCTACACCATGTTGAGTTGTTCAACTGTCTACCCCATGTTGAGTTGTTCAACTGTCTATCCATGTTGAGTTGTTCAACCGTCTACCCCATGTTGAGTTGTTCAACTGTAAAGCCCATGTTGAGTTTTTCAACTGTCAACCCCATGTTGAGTTGTTCAACTGTCAACCCCATGTTGAGTTTTTCAACTGTCAACCCCATGTTGAGTGGTTCAAATGTCAACCCAATGTTTCCCTCTGATCTCAATACTGATGCAGGGATGAAAGGAAACAAAGGAATTGAAGAGTGTGGATAGAATCGACGGAAATATTTCATTTCTTTGTGTGGTATCGATCCTACTGCAACAAGGAAAAACCTGATTGGCCAAATTTATCCGGGGGCAGCACTCAAACCAACTCTATCAATATGCGAACCAGGGGACACTCAATCAGACCCTATCAATATCCGATCCAGGAGGGGCACTCAAGCCGACTCTATCTAAAAGCTATTCTCAACCCAACTCTATCAACATCAGGTCCGCAGGCCCTCAAACCAACTCTATCAACATCTGGTCCGTACCCACTCAAACCAACGTTATCAACATCTGATCCGCAGCCACTCAAGCCAACTCTGGCAACATCTGTTCCGCAGCCACTCAATCCAACTCTATCAACATCTGGTCTAGGGGGAAGCACACCAAATAATTTCAGTAACTGAACCCACGAATAAAAGCTACTAAGTGATCCAACTATCACAAGGGTCTCAAATCAAATTATCTGGGGGTCTCAGGAGGTAGAGTCTGGGTGAGACTGAGCCTAAACACATGCCTTAGAAAGATCCTGAAAATCAAATGGCCAAATACTATCACCAACAAATATCTACTAGAAAGGACTTACCAGGGGCCATTGATGAAGCTATCATAAAGAAATGATGGAGGTGGATAGGGCATACGCTCCGAAAACCTCCAGATAGCACCACCAGACAATGCCTAGCATGGAACCCACAGGAAAAAAGAAAGAGAGGAAGGCCTAAGAATACATAGAGACGAGAACTAGAGGCAGACACGCAAAATATGGAATACATTTGGAAGCGATTGGAAAGGAAAGCACAGGACCGTGATGAGTGGAACATTCTTGTAGACGGCCTATGCCCCAGACGGGGCAAAGTATTTTAAAAATGACCAAGCTGACAAGCTCGGAACTTCCATCACTCGTACCCACTAGTGGCAATCTTCATAGGGATTCTTTGATATACATCAGATTTTTACAATTTACACAATTATGATTGTGAATTACCCAACAACTGACTTTTATCAACTTTTCTCAAAATCGCACTCTTGACATGTTTGTCTAAAGAAATTGTATACAATGAAAAATTTTAGTCCGATTTTAAAACGGTTCTTACCATTATAATGAACGTATAGATATATACACACATAATAAAATAAGAATTAGACTCGAGGATGAGATGTGACTGAAACCGTCGCCGGTGGTCACACTATAGAGATGAGAATGGTGACAACCCGCGGAAGACCGCATTAACACTCAACTTTTAACAACAACAAACGGTTGCTTTAAAGTTGCAAATTTTTTAATTGATTAAAAATAATATTTATGCAGCTGCGAATTGTTCAAAACTAATTTCCTATAATCCAGATTCAAAGTACTTGTTGAAATGTGGAGCATCGAATCCATATTGGTACCAGTGGTATCGCTGTCGTGTACTTAGGTATAAGTTTGATGCTGCGATACCATCTTCAGCGGCTGTTTGTGATCTTTTAAATCTTATGATGATTATGATCTATTAATCATTATGCTGATTGTGATATCTCAGATCTTACGATGATTGGGATATATATTAAATCTTATGATGATTATGATCTATTAATCATTATGCTGATTGTGATATCTCAGATCTTATGATGATTGGGATATATATTAAATCTTATGATGATTGGGATATTTATTAAATCTTATGATGATTGGGATATTTATTAAATCTTATGATGATTGGGGTATATTAAATCTTATGATGATTGGGATATTTATTAAATCTTATGATGATTGGGATATTTATTAAATCTTATGATGATTGGGATATATTAAATCTTATGATGATTGGGATATTTATTAAATCTTATGATGATTGGGATATATTAAATCTTATGATGATTGGGATATATAAAATCTTATGATGATTGGGATATATTAAATCTTATGATGATTGTGATATATTAAATCTTATGATGATTGGGATATTTATTAAATCTTATGATGATTGTGATATATTAAATCTTATGATGATTGGGATATATTAAATCTTATGATGATTGGGATAAATTAAATCTTATGATGATTGGGATATATTAAATCTTATGATGATTGGAATATATTAAATCGTATGATGATTGGGATATATTAAATCTTATGATGATTGGGATATATTAAATCTTATGATGATTGGGATATATTAAATCTTATGATGATAGGGATATATTAAATCTTATGATGATTGGGATATATAAAATCTTATGATGATTGGGATATATTAAATCTTATGATGATTGGGATATATTAAATCTTATGATGATAGGGATATATTAAATTTATGATGATTGGGATATATAGTAACTCTTATGATGAAGTGGAATCTTATCATAATTGTGATATCTCAATTCTTAGGATGATTGTGATATCTCAAATCTTATTGCTCAGAACATGAAACAAAATGTAAAAGATTTAAAATCAAAATATGATCTTCTAATCTTAACAAGTACATTGGTAAAAAAAAAGCGAGAATAAATTGTTCATTTAGTCTCAGAGATAAATGTAACATCTCAGACAGACGAAAACTTTACAAATTATTTGATTGTCAGAAAAGAAAAAAACTAGCCAGAAATTAATGAAAAATATAAAGGATGCATCATGGACTATTTACGGAGAAGATTTTAGTTTTCTATTGTCGCAGTCACCAAAGTTTGATAAATGAAGTTCTGATCTATACGATTTCATTTGTAAGTTAGCTTAGGAACTTTATATAGCCAACCCTTGCAATCCCTGGCAACCAAACCATTTCACTACCTGGAAAGCCAAACCATTTCAGTACCTAAATATGCGAACGATATAGGTCCACGTGGCAGAGACAGCAATGATATAATTTAAGCATTCAACTTCAAGGTGCCACAGTTTAAATTTGTGTTGAGGTAAATGAAGAGATGATAACATATATGAAAATTTCACGAAACACACAGAATGATGACATCAATATAAACAAACACATCTTTGGGAGAATGGCTACTTTCAAATATCTTAGAGATACGACCACACCTTTGGGAGAGTGGCTCCTTTCAAATATCTAGGAGATACTACCAAAACTTTGGGGGAGTTGCTACTTTTAAATATCTAGGAGATACTAACAAACCTTTGGGAGAATGCTACTTTAAAATATCTAGGAGAAACTACTAAACATTTGGGAGAATTACTACTTTCAAATATCTAGGAGATACTACCACACCTTTGGAAGAATGGCTACTTTCAAATATCTAGGATATACTATAAATGAGCGCAATGAAATAATGACAGAGGTGAAAGAAAGGATATCAGAAAGCAATCGTTCTTATTTCAGCCTGCAAAAACTAATTGGACGCAAAAACCTCTCAAGGAGAACAAATAAAGAAATATTCAAAATCATAATGACACCATGCTAATCAGTGCTGAAAAGACAAAACTGATGACAAATAACACCACAGGCATCACCACTGAAATTAAGTTCGGTGAAGAAAGACTAGAGACTTTAGGCCGCTTCAAATACCTAGGAGCGATAGTCTCAGAAGAAGGCTCCTAGCCCGAACTGATGTCCAGGATTGCGCAGACTACAACAGCACTAAAGAGGCTCAAGAAAATATGGAATGACAAGAAAATACGGAATGACAAAACTATAGCCCCCCAGCACCAAAATCAGGCTGATGTGCTCATTAGTCCTCCCCATTTTCCTGTATGCCTGCGAATCCTGGACATTAACAGCAGATCTTGAAAGGAAAATAAAGGCAATGGAGATGAGATGCTTCAAAAGCATTTTTGGCATCTGCTATATGGATCATATCTCCAATGATACAGAGAAAGAAAGGGTTTCCCAGGCCATTGGGGAGTACGATGACCTACTGGTGACTGTGAAAAAACGTAAAAACCTAGAGATATATTGATTGTTCGAACTGCCATTCATAGTCGATACAATGACAAAACAGACTGTGCTGGACAGGGCAGCTTGAGGGGTTGCGGCACTGTAAAGCACCAAGAGTGATCTACTTGCAGAAACCCAGGGGCAGACGGCTCACCGGTAAACAAAAACTGAGAGAGATTGACGATGTATAAAAGGACTTACATAAGATGGGGGGCCGCCTTTGGAGGCAGGAAGCATGGATCGATCTGAAGAGAGGCTGTAGTGGAGCAGGCCAGGGCCCTACATGGGCTGCATGGCCAATGATGATAATGATCTATACAATTTCAAATGTTATGGTGTTTGTAATATTTGATAATGCTTGTAATAATGCCTTTCAAAATGCATACCTGCAAATCTGCTGGTCAGAATGCCTGTCTACAAATCTGCTGGTGAGAATGCCTGTCTATCAAACTCCAGGTCAGAATGCCTGTCTATCAAACTCCAGGTCAGAATGCCTGTCTATCAAACCCCAGGTCAGAATGCCTATCAAACTCCAGGTCAGAATGCCTGTCTATCAAACTCCAGGTCAGATTGCCTGTCTACCAACCTGCTGTTCAGAATATCTGTCTACCAACCTGCTAGTGAGAATGTCTGTCTACCACCATCCCAGATCAGAATTTGTCTACGCATCGCCAAGTCAGATTGCCTGTCTACAATTGTGCTCGTTAGAATGCCAGTCTATCAACCTGCAAGTGAGAATGCCTGTCTATCAACCTGCTGGTGATAATGCCTGTCTATCAACCTGCTGGTCAGAATGTTTGTCTACTAACCTGCATGTCGAAATGTCTGTCTACCAACCTGCAAGTCAGATTGCCTGTCTACCAATCTATTTTGTAGAATGCCTGTCTACTATTTTGTATGTCAGAATGTCTGTCTATCAACCTTCTCGTCAGAATGCCTAGCCACCGACCAAGAGCCAGGGGAAGACAATGCCATCGGTAGATCGGTTGTGTTCAGGACCAGCTAAAAATCTACATGAACACCCACCAGGTCACACAATGCAGCAATACTTTGACTAAACCTCACTACGATGCTTCCCAGTGACACCTCCTAGTGACACCTCTCAGTGACACCTCCCAGTGACACCTCCCAGGGACACCTCCCAATGATACCTCCCAGTGACACCTCCTAGTGACACCTCCCAGTGACACTTTCAAGTGACACTTCCTTGTGACAGTTCCCAGTGACACCTCTCAGTAACATCTCCCAGTAAAACCTCCCAGTGACACCTCAAAGTGACACCTGTCAGTGACACCTCACAACAAAACCTCCCAGTGACACAACCCAGTGACACCTGCAAATGACACAACCCAGTGTCACCTCCTCCCAGTGACACATCCCAGCGACACCACCAAGTGACACCTCTTAGTGACACCACCAAGTAACTCCTCCCAGTGAAAATAACGAGTGAACCTTCAAGTGACAACTCCCAGTGACAACTCCCAGTGACACCTCCCAGTGACACCTCCTAGTGACACCACCAATTGACACCTCCCATTGACACCTCCCAGTGACACCTCCCATTGAAACCTCCCAGTGACACTTCACATTGACACCTTCCAGTGACAACTGCCAGTGACACCTCCAAATGACACTTCCAAGTGCACTTCCTTGTGACAGTTCCCAGTGACACCTCTCAGTGACACCTCCCAGTGACACCTCCCAGTGACATCTCCCAGTGACACCTCACAATGACAGTTCCCAGTGAAATTTCCCAGTGATATTTCAAAGTGACACCTGCCAGTGACAATTGCCAGTGACACATCCCAGTGACACCTCCCAGGGACGCCACCCAGTGACACCTTCCAGTAACATTATTCATTGACACCTCCCAGTGACACCACCCATTGTCACCTCCAAGTGATACCTGCCAGTGAAACGACCCAGTGACTCCTCCTAGTGACACCTCATGGTGACACCTCCCAGGTGACACCTCCAAGTAATACCTCCCAGTGACACCTCTTAGTGATACCTCCCATTGACACCTGCCAGTGACACCACTCAGTGACACCTCCAAGTAACACCTCCCAGTGACACCTCTTAGTGATACCTCCCAGTGACATCTCCCATTGACACTTGCCAGTGACACTACCCAGTGACACCTCCCAAAGACACTTCGCAGTGAACCCTCCAAGTGACACCTCCAAGTGACAACACCCAGTGACACCTCCAAGTGACAACACCCAGTGACACCTCCTAGTGACACCTCCCAGTGACACCACCCATTGACCTCTCCCATTGATGCCTCCCAGTGACACCCCCCAGAGACATCACCAGTGACACCTCCCAGTGAATCCTCCCAGTGACATCTCCCAGGGACACCTGCCATTGTAACCTCCTAGTGACACCTCCCAGTGACACCACACAGTGACACCTGCCAGTGACACATGCCAGTGACACCTCCCAAAGACACCTCGCAGTGAAACCTCCAAGTGACACCTCCAAGTGACAACACCAAGTAACACCTCCTAGTGACACCTCCCAGTGACACCCCATTGACCTCTCCCATTGATGCCTCCCAGTGACACCTCCCAGAGACATTACCAGTGACACATCCAAGTGTAACCTCCCAGTGACATCTTCCAGGGACACCTGCCATTGTAACCTCCTAGTGACACCACCGAGTGACAACATCCAGTGACACGACCCAGTGACACTCCCAGTTACACCTCGCAGTGACACCTCCCAGTGACACCTCCCAATGTCACCTCCTAGTAACACTACCCAGTGACACCTGCCAGTGACACGACCCAGTGACACCTACCAGTGACACCTGCCAGTGACAGCACCTAGTGACACCTCCCAGTGAGACCTGCCAGTGACACACCTAGTGATACATCCCAGTGACACCTCCCAGTGACACCTCCCAGTGACACCTCCCAGTGACACCACCAGTGACACCCTCCAGTTACACCTCCCAGTGACACCACCCAGTGACAACTGCCAGTGACACCACACAGTGACACCTCCCAGTGAAACCTCCCATTGTCACCTCCCAGTGACACCTCCCAGTGACACCTCCCAGAGACACCTCCAAGTGACACCTCCCAGTGACACATACCAGTTACACCACCCAGTGAAACTTCCCAGTGTCACCTCTCAGTGACACCTCCCGGTGATACCTCCAAGTGTCACCAACCATTGACACCTCCCAGTGACAATTCCCATTGACACCTAGCAGTGACACCTCCCAGTGACACACCCATTGACAACTTCCAGTGACACCTCCCAGTGACACCTCCCAGTGAAACCTCCCATTGTCACCTCCCAGTGACACCACCCAGTGACACCTTCCATTGACACCACCCACTGACACCTCCCAGTGACACCTCCCAGAGACACCTCTCAGTGAAACCTCCCAGTGACACCTACCAGTTACACCACCCAGTGACACTTCCCAGTGACACCTCCCGGTGATACCTCCAAGTGTCACCACCCATTGACACCTCCCAGTGACACTTCCCATTGACACCTAGCAGTGACACCTCCCAGTGACACACCCATTGACACCTCCCAGTGACACCTCCCAGTGACACCTCCCAGTGACGCCTCCCAGTGACACCTCCCAGTGTCACCTCTTCCCAGTGACACCTCTTCCCAGTGACACCTCCCAGTTACACCTCCCAGTGTCACCTCTTCCCAGTGTCACCTCTTCCCAGTGACACCTCTTCCCAGTGACACCTCCCAGTTACACCTCCCAGTGTCACCTCTTCCCAGTGACACGTCCCAGTGACGCCTCCCAGCGATGCCTCGCCGGTAAATGTGGACAGCATAAAAAGATAAGGGACATGGATCAAATTGAATTTTCTTAGTTCCACGAAAGCAACATGTTTTATTGATACAATAGAGGCGTATCCTTACCAACCCCATCTATTTATTTCCATCATACCAACCCCATAACTGATTGACTACCATTGATTGCATATGAAACAATCTTACCAATCACATTCATCGATTGATTACCATTGATTACATATGAAATCATCTTACCAAATACATTCATCGATTGACTACCATTGATTACATATGACATCATCTTACCAATCATATTCATCGATTGACTACCATTGATTACATATGAAATCATCTTATCTGGAACCTTTGCAACAACCATCCAATATATAAATCTTAGACCTTTAAATCGTTCTAACCATCGATAGCAGAGGCTTAATCAAACGAAACCAAATTGATCGACTGTCTGAAATAGTTATATTGATCTCTTCAATATCTCTCAATGGTGTTATTGATCAGTGCTGCACCAGGCGCCACCAAGAGACATGACACACAGACTCAATAAAACGTGGTTGTTCAGATTATTCCAAGCAAAAAAACAATCATCACATTTTATGCAGTTATATTCATTAATTATTATTAATTTTAATCTAATAACATACGCATAGTTCATAAAACGCTTAATTTTAACACATACAAATAAATGACAATATCTCCCGCTATTTGACATAATATACTTTAGTGGAAATAATTTCAGCCTAAAATTGACATCAGAATATAATCAATAATGTCTTGTATTAAGAAAGTACATACATTATGCACATTATTTCCCATTTCAAGAAGATTATTTTATAAAGTTGATATGATCTCATCCGACTTTGACCCATGCATAAAGTTGATATGATCTCTTCTGACTTTGACCCATGCATAAAGTTGATATGATCTCTTCTGACTTTGACCCATGCATAAAGTTGATATGATCTCTTCTGACTTTGACCCATGCATAAAGTTGATATGATCTCTTCTGCCTTTGACCCATGCATAAAGTTGATATGATCTCTTCTGACTTTGACCCATGCATAAAGTTGATATGATCTCTTCTGACTTTGACCCATGCATAAAGTTGATATGATCTCTTCTGACTTTGACCCATGCATAAAGTTGATATGATCTCTTCTGACTTTGACCCATGCATAAAGTTGATATGATCTCTTCTGACTTTGACCCATGCATAAAGTTGATATGATCTCTTCTGACTTTGACCCATGCATAAAGTTGATATGATCTCTTCTGACTTTGACCCATGCATAAAGTTGATATGATCTCTTCTGACTTTGACCCATGCCTAAAGTTGATATGATCTCTTCTGACTTTGACCCATGCATAAAGTTGATATGATCTCTTCTGACTTTGACCCATGCATAAAGTTGATATGATCTCTTCTGCCTTTGACCCATGCATAAAGTTGATATGATCTCTTCTGACTTTGACCCATGCCTAAAGTTGATATGATCTCTTCTGACTTTGACCCATGCATAAAGTTGATATGATCTCTTCTGACTTTGACCCATGTTAATGTGTATCTCTTACACATTTATAATGTTGATAATATCGTGATGTCTTAGCGAACATCAATGTCTGGTCCCATTCATCAATTGTAGAGCTTTTACATGACCATCAATGGTTGGTCCCCTTCATCAGTTGTTGAACAATCACGTGACCATCAATGACTGGTTCCATTCATCAATTGTTGATATTTTCTAGACAAATCGAGGTTCATGGATATGGGCCAAACTGAGAAATTCTTCATTGTATTTATTGATTTTAATTTGAAAACAGGATTGTGCCATCTATCGATTGTATAAACACAATCGATTGTAATATAATGGTATGAACGAATGGTGGTTGCTGGGTGGTCTTAAGATAAAACTCAGCTTAAAGGCAAACTCAGTTATACAGATATTTCAGATAAGATACATTTAGACTATAAACTGGGTTGATAAATTTAGATTACAAACTGGGTTGATTCATTTAGATTACCAACTAGGTTGATAAATTTAGATTATAGTGATGATGGCGCCATTTCGCACATTTATTTACTGTATTTACTTACTAAATACACATTAGTAACTGTGTAAGTTTGGTTCCGTACACATTTTTGTGTAAAACAGAGTAGCTTACCCACTGATGCACTCTACTTTTTTCCAAATTGGATTGGTTCCAAAATCATGTTTGTTGTTTCTAAAATCATGTTTGTTGTTTCTAAACTCGATTCCAGTACTTTGAGTTGGCTAATTAAAACTGAACCAATAGTATGTGTTTAAAAAAAGAATGCTTTCTTTAAATCTGAATAAGTTCTTTCGTTTGACGGCTTTCTTCTCCAATCCATGCTTACTTATCCAAGCTATATCGTCTTCCAATCCATGTTTACTTTGCCAAGCTATATCGTCTTCCAATCCATGTTTACTTTGCCAAGCTATATGGTAATCCAATCCATGTTAACTTAAAAACGATACGACAACCACACACGATATGAAAGGGGAATCAATCCATATGTTCTTTTATCTACAAAAATAAATCGTTTTAGTCGCACCCCTCATAATCTGAAGGCGCCCTTTTTAATGTTTTTCGAATCTTTACTCATTATAGTTTTTTTTTAATGCCAATTTTCGATCCGCTTAACTGATGCTTTGAAATATCTGACAAAACTAAGCTGTGTATCAAAGTGTTAAGATCATGAGACGTTCAAATATCTGGCAAAACTAAGATACGTATCAAAGTGTTAGCTCCCTGAATCGTAAAGAATAGCACAGAAATGACTTGGTAGTTGATGAAAGGATCGACTATTACTGTACGATTCACACCGTGCAAGTCAAAGAAATCAGCTGGCATTAACTTATGACTTTGTTCCATCAAGTACGTCGCAAATGACTACAAGCACCATCCAATGATGAATATCCAATAACATCACACATCACAAGCCCATCAATAACATCACACATCACCACCCCATCAATAACATCACACATCACCACCCCATCAATAACACCACACATCACCACCCCATCAATAACACCACACATCCCCACCTCATCAATAACATCACACATCACCACCCCATCAATAACACCACACATCACCACCCCATCAATAACACCACACATCACCACCCCATCAATAAAATCACACATCACCACCCCACCAATAACACCAAACATCACCACCCCATCAATAACACCACACATCACCACCCCATCAATAACACCACACATCACCACCCCATCAATAACACCACACATCACCACCCCATCAATAACATCACACATCACCACCCCATCAATAACACCACACATCACCACCCCATCAATAACATCACACATCACCACCCCATCAATAACATCACACATCACCACCCCATCAATAACATCACACATCACCACCCCATCAATAACACCACACATCACCACCCCATCAATAACATCACACATCACCACCCCATCAATAACATCACACATCACCACCCCATCAATAACATCACACATCACCACCACATCAATAACATCACACATCACCACCCCATAAATAACACCACACATCACCACCCCATCAATAACACCACACATCACCACCCCATCAATAACATCACACATCACCACCCCATCAATAACACCACACATCACCACCCAATCAATAACACCACACATCACCACCCCATCAATAACACCACACATCACCACCCCATCAATAACATCACACATCACCACCCCATCAATAACATCACACATCACCACCCCATCAATAACATCACACATCACCACCCCATCAATAACATCACAACTAGCTGTCGATAAATATAACGTTCGAAAAGTCCCTTAAAACCAATCTGTTTAGGTCCGCCTATGACCTGTGATGCACCCATCTGTTTAGGTCCGCCTATGACCTGTGATGCACCCATCTGTTTAGGTCCGCCTATGACCTGTGATGCACCCATCTGTTTAGGTCCGCCTATGACCTGTGATGCACCCATCTGTTTAGGTCCGCCTATGACCTGTGATGCACCCATCTGTTTAGGTCCGCCTATGACCTGTGATGCACCCATCTGTTTAGGTCCGCCTATGACCTGTGATGCACCCATCTGTTTAGATCCGCCCATGACCTGTGATGCACCCATCTGTTTAGGTCCGCCCATGACCTGTGATGCACCCTCCTTGCCCTGCCACATTTTCTGTTTCGGGTGAATCCTGTAATATAGGCCAAAACGTGCCAAAGTGTCCTCGTTTTATAACCATTTTAATTGTTTCTATAGTATAGTAGTTACTATCCTAGTGTCTTATTTTTATTTTACTTAGTTTACATGTTTTTAATAATTGTAAAGCGCTTAGAGCTTTAAGGTAAGCGCTATATAAAAATGCCTGAATAAATAAATAAAATAGATTACCATTGGCCTATGTTTGAAACAGACCCATGTTTGTAACGGCTCCATGTTTGTAAACTACTCCATATTTGTAGATTAGTCCATTTGTGCTGAAAAAGATTTCTGCATTACTATGGAAACAACTAGACATTTTTTATTTTAAAAACATGTCAACTGGATTCATCTAATTCTGAGATGTCTTCAGATCTTTCCATTGTTTCAATCACCATTGTACAGTCTGCTTTTTGTCCTACGTTCACAACTAAAATAATAAAAATGAATTTGTTCTTTTCTCTTACATACTATAGCCTCCAGACCTCCCACATTTCTTCATGACCTTGATACTGTAACCTTGACCGAAGCTAACATGGCCGGGAAACCCCTTTACAAAGCGGAGGCCGTTGACCTCGATGAAGGTAAGCACACTTACTTTATTACTTTAGACTTGTAATTACCGTACGGATGTCACCATTACTCCAAGATATCAACGGATGTCACCATTACACAAATACATCAACAAATGTCACCAATATATCAAATGATGTCACCATACTCCGAGACATCAAATGATGTCACCATTACACCAAGATATCAAATGATGTCACCATACTCCAAGACATCAAAAAATGTCACAATTACACCAAGACATCAAATGATTTCATCATTACACCAAGATATCAACTGATGTCACCATTACACAAAGACATCAACTGATTTCACCATTACACCAAGACATCAAACGATGTCACCATTACACCAAGATATCAAATTATGTCACCATTACACCAAGATATCAAATGATGTCACGATAACACCAATATATCACCTAAAGTCTAAACACCTCCGAATCAGACAACATCATGTGTATTTTAAATTTTCAACGGCAGGTTAAATCATTTGGAGAACTTGGTCACTTCTGAAGATGTCTATAAAATATAATTCACTTGGGAAGAACTCTAATGGAACAATTAAATAAAACATATTTTTGTTAGAAGTATATTGTCTGAAGTCCCAGCTCAAGTCACAGCTACAAGAATAGTGAAAGTCAATATCATAATTAGAAACGTTTCCATCATTTCTTTAACATAAAATAGAGTTGTGATCAGCGCAAAATTGATTAGCAAACAATTGGTTTGTCTTGTACTAGTTTAGAGGTAATCGACTTCAACATAGTAACATTGAACAATTGACCTATTTATTGACAGAATATAGCAATATTGAACAATTGACCTATTTATTGACATAATATAGTAGCATTGAACAATTGACTTATTTATTGACAGAATATAGTAACATTGAACTATTGACCTATTTATTGAAAGAATATAGTAACATTGAACAATTGACCTATTTATTGACATAATATAGTAACAAGGAAAAATTGACCTATTTATTGACAGAACATAGTAACATTGAACAAATGACCTATTTATTGACAGAATAGAGTAACATTGAACAATTGACCTATTTATTGACAGAATATAGTAACATTGAACTATTAACCTATTTATTGAAAGAATATAGTAACACTGAACAATTGACCTATTTATTGACAGAATATTGTCGAGATCCCGAGGGCTGTCCCTGCTCTAAGGTGACCTACTTTATTGCAAGCCAAGATGGCGACTCACACTTCCGGATTGACAAATACAGTGGGGAAGTAACTGTAGACGGAGAGAGTTACTCGCTGTACCCAGTGTAAGAGTTGTACTCAGTGTAAGAGTTGTACCCAGTGTAAGAGTTGTACCCAGTGTAAGAGTTTTACCCAGTGTTAGAGTTGTACAAGTGTAAGAGTTGTACCCAGTGTAAGAGTTTTACCCAGTGTAAGATTTGTACCAAGTGTAAGAGTTGTACCAAGTTTAAGAGTTGTACCAAGTGTAAGAGTTGTACCAAGTTTAAGAGTTGTACCAAGTGTAAGAGTTGTACCAAGTGTAAGAGTTGTACCAAGTGTAGGAGATATGGACCCAGTGTAAGAGTTTTACCCAGTGTAAGAGTTGTACCAAGTGTAAGAGGTGTACCAAGTTTAAGAGTTGTACCGCGTGTAAGAGATGGACCCAGTGTAAGAGATGGACTCAGTGCAAGACTTGGTACGGTTTAATTAAATACCAGCTAATTGTGACTACAAAATTAACACCAGATGATCAAACTAGACATTTAAAACTACATAGTTATCAAAACACAATTTTGTATTCTAGACATAATTATGTCACACTGGAATTTTGTGTTATATAAATTATTTTTTATTGAATGAGGCAGGTTCTGAAAATAGAAGTCATTTTTAAATATATGTTCAAGGAATAGTATTCAAGAATATAGTTCAAGACGTTTACAAATAGAAGTGTCATTAAACATCGCCCCACCTGACATCAACCACCCCTACTGTCATATAACCACCCCCCCCCCCGACTCATCACCTCTTGACATCTTCAACGCCTATTGACATTTGCAGCCCCTCTGACATCTGCCGCCGACACTGACATCTGCCAACGACACTGACGTCTGCCGCCCACACTGACATCTTCCGCCCACACTGACATATGCCACCCACACTGACATCTTCCGCCCACACTGACATATGCCACCCACACTGACATCTGCCGACCACACTGACATCTGCCGTCCGTATAATGAAACCTGAGAATGTTCATATGCACGAAGAGATGGGACGATTGTAAGAATCCTTGGATGACAACGACAAGATATTGTCCAACTAATCAATACTAATACTATTCAGGTATGAAATAAAGATTGGTGCCACTGACGATGGAGTGGACTATGATACGATGACATTGTCAATTAGGACCGGTTCAACTTGGGATGACACATCTGTCAACAAATACAGCATGGATGTCAATGCTGGCTACTCGGACATCGAGTCTCAAAATTATCTCAACATGGGCCCCGCTGAAGGAGAGCTACCCCATCACAGACAGAGAAGGGTAAGGGAAACAACTTTAGTGGAGAGTAAGGGACAAAACTTTAATAATGACAAAGGGGGGTAATAGATACAACTTTAGTTATGACAAAGAAGTGTGAAGGACAAAACTTTAGTTATGACAGAAGAAGGTAAGGGACACAACTTTAGTTATGACAGAGCAGGGTAATGGACACAACTTTAGTTATGACAGAGGAGGGTAAGGGACACAACTTTAGTTATGACAGAGGAGGGTAAGGGACACAACTTTAATTATGACATTAGGGTGACTCTGTGGCTTGATGGTGCCACTTGCATTAAACTGGTAGAGTGACTTTGTCACTGAGTGAGTTGGCACCACTTACATCAAAATGTAGAGTGACTCTGTTACTGAGTGTGTAGGCGCTACTTACATCGAACTGGTAGAGTGACTGTCACTTTGCTTGGTAACACCCCTACATCAAATTAGTAGAGTAACTCTGTCAATGAGTGTTTTGGCCTCAATTGGATCAAGATTGTAGAGTAACTCTGTCACTTTGCTTGGTAATGCCACTTACATCCAATTTGTAGAGTCACTCTGTCACTCTGCTTGGTAAGGCCACTTGCATCAAACTGGTAAAGCAAAGAAGAGTTTTGTCGTAGCATGAGAACAATACAGATGTTCGTTGAAATGAATATTTTTTCTACTTTAGGCTGTGATCTTGCCAAGCAATGTAACCTTTGACCTGACCAAGTACGGCCTCAACCAGAACATCACTGAGATCAGAGTGGGTCACAGGATACAGTTCCAGCTGGACATTCTGTTCCCTTCAGGTAGCACGGATATGCAGGTAATAATGGCATAGACAGATGAATCTGACATGTACGGGTAATACTGTCATAAACAGGAAATACTGTTATAGACAGGTAATAATATAATATATGGTTAATGATGACAATGGTCGCTAATTCTTTCATAGACAAGTATGTTACAGGTCTAATGATAAATCCAGACTTACAAAGTTCGCTAGATTTGATTAGATTATAGTATAGTAAGCCTGAAGATTCTACTAAAAGTGTCAGATAGATAGGACATTGTACTCAATGTGCATAATAACGTACACACGACCGCATACAAATATTTAAAGTACAAAAAATCTATTAGACGTGTGCTACCTCCGCATGCACTTAACAATCCTTGTCCAGTACCAGCAGACTGCAATGTTGCAGCAGCTGCCATGGCCAGGCTTACTGTGTACAATTGTATGCTGCGGTCATGGCCAGGTCCCCTGTGCACAATGTTAAGTCGTGGCAATGGCAGGCTGCCGGTGCATAATATTAGGCTGTGGCCAATAGTCTTTTAAACCTAGAAACAAAATGGTGGCAAACAAGTGGTTCTAAAATTGTTAAAATATCAATCATGTGTCAGGTTCCCTTAGCAGGACTGTTGCATTCAAGTTATTTAAAAATAACATGTTTTGTTAAATGGGCCATGTAGGCAAGTGTTAAATGGACCTTGTAGACAAGTGTGAAATGGGCCTTGTAGGAAAGTGTTAAATGGGCCTTGTAGGCAAGTTTTAAATGAGCCTTGTAGGCAAGTGTTAAATGAGCCTTGTAGGCAAGTGTTAAATGGGCCTTGTAGGCAATTGTTAAATGCGCCTTGTAGGCAATTGTTAAATGGGCCTTGTAGACAAGTGTTAAATAGGCCTAGTAGGCAAGTCTTATATGGGCCTTGTGGAAAGTGTTAAATGGGCCTTGTAGACAAGTGTTAAATGGGCCTTGTAGGCAAGTGTTAAATGGGCCTTGTAGGCCAGTGTTAAATGGGCTTTGTAGGCAAGTGTTCAATAGGCCTTGTAGATAAGTGTTCAATAGGCCTTGTAGACAAGTGTTCAATAGGTCTTATAGACAAGTGTTCAATGGGTCTTATAGACAAGTGTTCAATGGGTCTTAGTGACAAGTGTTCAATGGGTCTTATAAACAAGTGTTCAATGAGCCTTGTAGGCGAGTGTTAATTTCTTGTCTCCATCTGGATTAATTTGAAAATCCAAAAGAGAACAACGAGACTTAAAAGCACAGGGAATGATCGGTTAACAATTCCTACCCCCCCCCCCCACTCCCACCCCCTCTCTTCCCAACCTAACTTTTCTGCATCTTTTGAGAAGTAATTACACTATATCAGCTCGAGTAATGTTAACACTATATCAGCTCGAGTTATGTTAACACTATATCAGCTCGAGTAATGTTAACACTATATCAGCTCGAGTAATGTTAACACTATATCAGCTCGAGTAATGTTAACACTATATCAGCTCGAGTTATGTTAACACTATATCAGCTCGAGTAATGTTAACTTTACTTTGGTGCCAACTCTCCGATCACGCCCAACATGGCGTTTTGAAACGTGTATTTTGTGAAGTATTTCAAACAACTCAGTGCATTATTTATAGTTGTGTTTTGTGAAGCATTTCAAACTGACATATGCAGGTATTAATAACATACATAGGAAATATTTATATATATACAGGTAATACTTATATATACGGGTAATACTTAAATCTACAGGTATTGCTTATATATATATATGACTTTTAAAAACATAAATAATGACATTTCTATACAACTTTCTTGGCTGGACTAAGACTTATGTAATTGTAAGGTTTTATTTATACACTAATGAGAGCAGTTTAATATTATTATATTTTATTCGTAAGGTTTTTTAAAGGGTTCTTTTAAGTTGATTTCATTAAATTTCAAGACAATTGATTTGGAAGTGTAACTTTTATAGAAATGTTGGCTTTTATAATTCAGTATGTAATCTCTAGCTTATAATGTACTGCATTTCCTCAATGCAAGTGATGAATTGGTGACACTACCATCATAAAAGTCTACAAATGACTGGACACTCTTTTCGCTAAGAAGCAACAAGGTGGAATGAATACTATACAGTGCTTTATTATACATAATAAACACATCACATAATTCCTTGAAATCAGAAAAATGTTATAACAGTTATAATTACAATGCTAAGAATATATATTCAAACACCTTTAATACTTTATCCAATTATTAATTTAGTAAATCCATCACAAAAATCCAACTTGCCATCCTCCTCCTACATTAAATGCCATCCTCCTCCTACATTAAATGCCATCCTCCTCCTACATTAAATGTCATCCTCCTCCTACATTAAATGCCATCCTCCTCCTACATTAAATGCCATCCTCCTCCTACATTAAATGCCATCCTCCTCCTACATTAAATGCCATCCTCCTCCTACATTAAATGCCATCCTCCTCCTACATTAAATGCCATCCTCCTCCTACATTAAATGCCATCCTCCTCCTACATTAAATGCCATCCTCCTCCTACATTAAATGCCATCCTCCTCCTACATTAAATGCCATCCTCCTACATTAAAGTTATCTCGCTCACGTCTTTCTGCTAAAAAAATGAATTCTCCCTACGCTATAAAAAGATTAGTTCATTTTTCTCGTGTTATTTATTCTTCAATATCAAATCATTACATCCGTGTGCCGCCAGAACACATATCAGTGTGGTGCGAAAAATCCGTATCGTATGCATAAGTAACATTGTCTGTTACAATAATAATACAATAATTTTAATATCATTGTATGTTCATTGTAAGATGATTGTTTCGTAACTTATGTTTTAAAGATGAACATTGAAATTATGTTTGTAAACAAAAAGTTATAAGTTGTTGTTGTTTTTTAAACTTCCAGGTGGAGTTATTCACCCCTGATTCTGAATACATCATCATGATGCTGTGTAATGTGGAGGTGATAAAAGGTTCCAATTTGGCTGTGTCTGGTTCCATCAAACCAATACTAGAGTCCCTGAACAACTCAACTTACGTAAGTGAATTACTCAATATTGGATAATTAGGTCACTATAGAACGCGACTCCTGTCGATAACATTGGCAGAAGCTCAGTTAACTTCATTAAAATCTTGTTGAAAATATTTTCTGAAAATTCACTCCATTTCTTGACTAAAGTTGATGCCATTAGCAGAAGTTCAGTTGATTCCATTGACATCAAGATTACCTTTTGGTGCAAACATTTAGTTCCATCCCAACTGAGTTAAAGAAAGATCTTTATATCGTGTGCTGAAATATTTACTGAAAACTCAAGTGTAATGAAGTTATTCTGACCAAGTTTTATATATGGGGCATTCTTAATGACAAGCCGTGTTTTATAATATTTGACCTATTGCTGAATGATGGAACGTCTTCTATATCTTTTGATCTTTTGGTAGAACGACCGCGCTATCATAGCTCTGGGCACCGTGACCAACAATGCATCTGACCTGAATACTAACACACCAAGCACCATCCGGGTTCTGTACGAAGCTGTCATGGTCGAGAATGCCAACACTGCCAACAACAAGGTCAGTTGACATCTTGATGGTAGACAATGCCAACACTGCCAACAACAAGGTCAGTTGATATCTTGATGGTAGACAATGCCAACACTGCCAACAACAAGGTCAGTTGATATCTTGATTGTAGAGAATGCCAGCACTGCCAACAACAAGGTCAGTTGATATCTTGATGGTAGAGAATGCCAACACTGCCAACAACAAGGTCAGTTGACATTTTGAGAAATCTCTAAATGACGTCAGCGATTATGATTGTTCAATGTTTCGCGATATCATCAGAGAAGGTCAGCCATAAAGTTAAAGATATTCGAATAACTGGAGATAGAATTAATTTAGTGCAGCTCTAAGAATATTTTACTAACCACGCGTGGAGGTAGGGGGCGCTTGCTAGGGGAAGTTTGTTGTTTCAGTCAGCTCACATTTATTCTGTCACCAATCACTACTCTCTTTTCTATCATTACTATTTTATTTCTGGGAAAATGCACACACAAAAAGTATGTGAAAATGTGCTTATAATATGTGAACACTTGGATTAAGTTTCGTTATTTTGTTGGCATGTAATTACTCGTAATTGACCTGTTACCGGGTAGGTAACAAACGTCAGCACCCAGCTCAGACCTACTGGTGAGATCACTGCTCTGGGTCATCTATAAAGATGTTACCATAGTAATAATAATAATATTAAAGTTTATTTGAAAAAAACGCTACATCCCCAAAAGCTCGAAGTGCGGTACAAAGTCAACCACATTAAAAAGAGAAATAAAAACAATCTAAAATTTACCACATTTAAAACAGATGCAACAATATAAAGCTACATACGAGCAGACCCAGTCAACGTCTTTCATCCCGTTTCAACCATAAGCAACACAAACCAATATACATTAACTGAAACAGATGGTAGATAGCTTGTTTATGGTCATCCAGTGCTTAACTGACTCCACTGTCTCCACTGACTCCACTGACTCCACTGTCTTCTGTGTCGTAGTAAGAAGTTGAGGGAACTGAGAGGGGGATCACCATAACTGGAATTATCCCTTGAATTTGTCCATTTGAAATGAAATTCTTCCCTGCAGGAGTACTGGGTCAGTGCTGGAGCAGAGTTCAATCAAGAAAATGATGTGTGGGTGGGACAAGCAAGTTTCATCGCTAACACAGTCAACGATACCACAGTAAGTTACGATGTCACATTAATTTACGATACCACCTTTAGTTACGATACGACAGTAAGTTACGATACTACTCTGAGTTACGATGCCACAGTCAGTTACGATATAACATTAAGTTACAGTACCACCATTAGTTATCATTAGATATCACAATAAGTAACGATACCAGCGTAAGTTACGATACTACCGTAAGTTACGATACCACAGTAAGTTACGATGTGACAGTAAGTTACGATACCACCGTAATATACTTAGTAGATAGAGTTTAACAAAACTAACAATGACATGAGTCGCAAAGAAAATGACTTTAGTGGCACCGAGAATGACATGGGTGGCACAGAGAATGACATGGATGGCATAAAGATGACATGGATGGTATAAAGATGACATGGATGGCATAGAGAATGACATGGATGGCATAGATAATTACATGGATGGCATACAGAATGACATGGATGGCATACAGAATGACATGGATGGCATAGAGAATGACATGAATGGCATAGATAATGACATGGATGGCATAGAGAAGGACATGGATGGCAAAGAGAATGACATGGGTGGAACAGAGAATGACATGGTAGGCACAGGGAATGACATGGTTGGCACAGATAATGACATTGATGGCACGGACAATAACAATGACTGCATAAAACAATGACCGCAGTGACAAAACAATGACATTTATGACAAGACAATGTCAGGGGTGACACAACAATGTCAGGGGTGACACAACAATGACAGTGGTGACACACAATGACAGAGTAGGGAGAACATTGCTAAGTCTTCATTCAAAAATGTATTTTTTGCCATTCCCAGAACTTCACTGCCCTACCACAAGCCACTTTTTCCGGACCAACCTCCATGTCCATCGGGTCGTCTGCTATCTTCTATGTCAACCTGGCGCTGATGTACCCAGTGATGGACATCAAGTTCGACATGTTTGCTCCAATCAACTTCACTGACGTCATGAGCATCTGTGACGCCAAGGTGACCAGCGTCAGCAGTGCCTACGAGTGTGGACTGACGAACATCCAGAATTTTGTGCCCACTTACCTGCCAGAGGGCAACACAGTGGGCAACAAACGTCTTACTATGGCCCTTGGGCGACCAATCAATAAATGTAGGGTACTTATATCAGTGTGTCTATCAAATATTTGGACTATTTGTGTAGAATCACTTTCTGTTGCAGAACCCCCTAGTCTGCCCTATTACTTTGTGTGGTGATACCCCCTCCCCTCCCCCTACCCTATGTCTTACAAATTAAAAGCGTTCAGTAGTCTCCTGGAAACCGAAGCACTTGAGATGTGCTCATGTTGGGAACCGAAGCACTTGAGATGTGCTCGTATTGGGAACCGAAGCACATTAGATGTGCTCATTATTGGGAACCGAAGCACTTGAGATGTGCTCCTTATTGGGAACCGAAGCACTTGAGATGTGCTCATGTTGGGAACCGAAGCACATTAGATGTGCTCATTATTGGGAACCGAAGCACTTGAGATGTGCTCGTATTGGGAACCGAAGCACTTGAGATGTGTTCATGTTGGGAACCGAAGCACTTGAGATGTGCTCATTATTGGGAACCGAAGCACTTGAGATGTGCTCATGTTGGGAACCGAAGCACTTGAGATGTGCTCATGTTTGGAACCGAAGCACATTAGATGTGCTCATTATTGGGAACCGAAGCACTTGAGATGTGCTCATTATTGGGAACCGAAGCACTTGAGCTGTGCTCGTATTGGGAACCGAAGCACATTAGATGTGCTCATTATTGGGAACCGAAGCACTTGAGATGTGCTCCTTATTGGGAACCGAAGCACTTGAGATGTGCTCATGTTGGGAACCGAAGCACATTAGATGTGCTCATTATTGGGAACCGAAGCACTTGAGATGTGCTCGTATTGGGAACCGAAGCACTTGAGATGTGTTCATGTTGGGAACCGAAGCACTTGAGATGTGCTCATTATTGGGAACCGAAGCACTTGAGATGTGCTCGTATTGGGAACCGAAGTACTTGAGATGTGCTCATGTTGGGAACCGGTGTCACCCTAAGTTTGATTCCAAGTTGTTCAAGAAGTGGTACATCCACACGAGGTCTGGTGGCTCGTTGTTCAGGAAGTGGTGCATCCACATCTGGTCTGGCGGCTAGTTGTTCAGGAAAGGGAACAACTACATGAGGTCTGAGATTGTTATATGACACTGATTGAAAATGTCATAGCACCAAGTAGTAACACCCTTACGTCACCTTAAGCCATAGCTTTTCATTGGATTCGAGTCGACAGAGTATATTTGGACAGGAGTTGATAGGTTAAATTTGTGAAGGGATTGACTGGTTAAATTTGTTTAGGCTTAACAGGCTAATTTTTTTCAGGAGTTTAAAGGTTAATCTTGTGTTGGAGGTTACTGGCTAAATTTGAGTTGGAGGTTACAGGCTAAATTTGAGTTGGAGGTTACAGGCTAAATTTGAGTTGGAGGTTACAGGCTAAATTTGAGTTGGAGTTTACAGGCTAAATTTGAGTTGGAGGTTACAGGCTAAATTTGAGTTGGAGGTTACAGGCTAAATTTGAGTTGGAGGTTACAGGCTAAATTTGAGTTGGAGGTTACAGGCTAAATTTGAGTTGGAGGTTACAGGCTAAATTTGAGTTGGAGGTTACAGGCTAAATTTGAGTTGGAGGTTACAGGCTAAATTTGAGTTGGAGGTTACAGGCTAAGTTTGAGTTGGAGGTTACAGGCTAAATTTGAGTTGGAGGTTACAGGCTAAATTTGAGATGGAGGTTACAGGCTAAATTTGAGTTGGAGGTTACAGGCTAAATTTGAGTTGGAGGTTACAGGCTAAATTTGAGTTGGAGGTTACAGGCTAAATTTGAGTTGGAGGTTACAGGCTAAATTTGTATTGGGGTTGCACATTTTTAATTTGTGCGGAAGTTGACAGGTTAAAATTCAGTTGGAGGCACCGGCTAAAGTTGTGTAGTAGTTGCAGAGGTGTAGCGAGGGTGGGGCAGGAGGGGACAGATGTCCCCGGGCACCAGCTAGTTAGGGGCGCCAAAATGTGCTTTGATATTATTTTTTTGATGAAAATAATGGTTTTATGAGTTGAAAAAAAGAAAAAAGGGGCACTTTCAAATCGATCTTGTCCGCGGGCGCGAATCTTGTCCCCGGACGCTAAACACCCTCGCTACGCCACTGAGTAGTTGACAGGTTAAAATTGAGTTTGAAAGTTGAGTAGTAGTTGATAGGTTAAAATTGAGTTTGAGGTTACATGCTAAACTTGTGTAGTAGTTAACACGTTAAAACTGAGTTTGGGGGTAGAGACTAAAGTTGTGTAGGAGTTGACAAGTTAAAATTGAGTTTGAGGATACATGCTAAAGTTGTGTAGTAGTTGACACGTTAAAACTGAGTTTTGGGGTACATGCTAAAGTTGTGTAGTAGTTGACAAGTTAAAATTGAGTTGGAGGGTACAGGCTAAAGTTGTGTAGTAGTTGACAGGTTAAAATTGAGTTGGAGGGTACAGGCTAAAGCTGTGTAGTAGTTGACAAGTTAAAATCGAGTTGGAGGGTACAGGCTAAAGTTGTGTAGTAGTTGATAGGTTAAAACTGAGTTTGAGGGTACAGGCTAAAGTTGTGTAGGAGTTGACAGGTTAAAACTGAGTTTGAGGGCACAGGCTAAAGCTGTGTAGGAGTTGATAGGTTAAAATTGAGTTGGAGGGTACAGGCTAAAGTTGTATAGTAGTTGATAGGTTAAAATTGAGTTTTAGGTGACAAGGTAATGTTTGTGTAGTAGTTGACAGGTTAAGTTTGAGTTGGAGAGTACAGGCTAAAGTTGTGTAGTAGTTGATAGGTTAAAATTGAGTTGGAGGGTACAGGCTAAAGTTTTGTAGTAGTTGACAGGTTAAAATTGAGTTGGAGGGTACAGGCTAAAGTTGTGTAGTAGTTGACAGGTTAAAATTGAGTTGGAGGGTACAGGCTAAAGTTGTGTAGTAGTTGATAGGTTAAAATTGAGTTGGAGGTACAGGCTAAAGTTGTGTAGTAGTTGACAGGTTAAATTTGAGTTGGAGAGTACCGGATAAAGTTGTGTAGTAGTTGATAGGGTAAAATTGAGTTAGAGGGTACAGGCTAAAGCTGTGTAGTAGTTGACAGGTTAAAATTGAGTTGGAGGGTACAGGCTAAAGTTGTGTAGTAGTTGACAGGTTAAAATTGAGTTGGAGGGTACAGGCTAAAGTTGTGTAGTAGTTGACAGGTTAAAATTGAGTTGGAGGGTACAGGCTAAAAGTGTAGTAGTTGACAGGTTAAAATTGAGTTGGAGGTTACAGGGTAAAGTGCAGGAGCTCTCAGGTTACTTTTGTTTCGCCCCCATCAACAGTGGCGAGAGAGTACCAGGTGACGAAAGCTAATGCTGACAGAGGAATTATAACCTTCGCCGTACAAATCACGCTGATGGATGACACGGCCCTGGTCGGGAACGACTACTGGGTCGGGGCTACTGTAGAAATCGGTACGGCAGCCATCTGGGCAGGTCAACTCAAGATAAGAGCCGCGGCAAGGGCAGACTCCCAGGTAACATTTTCTACTCTTCTATAAACTTAATTGAGGTTATCTGAGCAGTTGACTACAATCGTAAAAAATATTTTGACTGGTTTCGTAATACAGAAGATTAGCGTTCCAATATTTTTTTTACTAAAATCATGTTTAATAAAATCTTATGTTAAATGTGTATCGCATATAATCGTACCACGCTGACTCTGACTCAATGACTCGGAAAGACATTCTATATTTCATTATAACCTTTGTACGAATCATTCTCTGTGTACCCACAATCATTTTCTGTCTGCCCACAATCATTATATGTGTGCCCATAATCATTAACTGTGTACCCACATTTATTCTCTGTGTACCCACAATCATTCTCTGTATGTCCACAATCATTCTCTGTGTGTCCACAATCATTCTCTGTGTGTCCACAATCATTCTCCGTGTACCCCAGTCATTACTAAACAGCTTCCGTTTGTGGAACTCTCCAGAGGTAAACATTAATTTAGTGGACAGAAAAAAACCCGCTTCCTGTACTATGTAACAGCTTTAACCTCCACCTAAAATCAGCGTGTGGCTTACATGCGGGAAAGCTTTCCAGGCACAAGTAGGACAGGCACGCCACTGCGTACTCACCGTGGAGCATAGCCTTGGTCATCTTCACATGGGAAGGACGATCAACACCGTACCCGCAATCATTCTCCGTGTACCCACAATGGTTTTCAGTGTACCCACAACCCACAACCCACAACGTCTTCTAGCTCTTTCCAAAAATATATCTTCTTTCCACAGAGTATTTTTCCCACCTTCAATATGTCAATGGTTAATGGCACATCCATAAGTCAGACCAAGCCAGCCATTGTGCAGATAGATATGCTGGTCCCTGTCAACTCCAGTGGTAAGGATAAGCTAACAGAAATTAGCTAAAAAACATGACATTGCGCTAGCAAAATATGAAAAGTAACCTAACAAAATATAGGCAGTTAGCTAACAAAATATGGGCAGTTACCTAAAAAATATCGGCAATTACATAACAAAATATGGACTAAATTTTGAGTACCATATGATAGCACACCGATGAACTAAATGGGCGAGTCACACCGACAGAAGCTTTGAATGTCAGTGACAGAAGTTGGTGTCCACACCTGTTGACACTTCATTTGGTGGTCCACTCACTGACACAGGTCCGCGAACATTAAGTTGCCGGTCCTTAAGCCTAACGTTGCCGGACCGCAGATCATGAATATTTATGATCCAAAAAGGCTATAAAATAATTAAATCTGGCATCGGTACCTGTTTTATTTTTGAAACTCGTCCACTGGTCGGCCGAAACTAAACATTTGGGAGATAATGCTTTACATTAAACATAATGTATAAAATACTTCCTTTTTCAAAAAAATACTCTACACTAAATATAATATATAAAAAACTTACTTTTTAAGCAATGATTTGCAGTAAACATTATG
This sequence comes from Lymnaea stagnalis, assembly GCA_964033795.1. Taxonomy (NCBI): domain Eukaryota; kingdom Metazoa; phylum Mollusca; class Gastropoda; family Lymnaeidae; genus Lymnaea; species Lymnaea stagnalis. Next base: position 672,486 of record CAXITT010000105.1, on the reverse strand, counting down.
TATAAAACACTTACTTTTCTACTAATACATTTACATTCTCTATATAACACGTACTTTTCCAGCAACATTATCCACTTACATTATGTATAAAACACTTACTTGTCCAGCAACACACTCACATTATGTATCTAACACTTACTGTTCCAGCGGACTACCTTCTGGAGGTCGTGGCGCCATTTCAAGACAACAAGGCCATCTTCCAGCTGTGCGCCGTGCGAGCGTTCTATGGGGAACACATGGCCTGTGGCGCCACCACCAAGCTGGATCCCGAGTACATAGTCAGCTCCAATGAGACGTCCTACACGGACGTGCTACGGTTAAATCTGGGTAGGACGTTTGTTTGTCGTCACTGGTCATATCTGTGGCCACTGGTCATATCGGTGGCCACTGGTCATTTCTGTGAACAGTGGTCATTTATCTGGCCACTGGTCATATCTTTGGCCACTGGTCATTTCTGTGGCCAGTGGTCATTTATCTGGCCACTGGTTATATCTGTGGTCACTGGTCATTTCTTTGGCCATTGGTCATTTCTGTGGCCACTGTCCAATTTAAGTTCTTGTTTAGGCGTTCTGTGTCTTATAACTGAAACATAACGCATCTCTATTTATCATCTTACTAGAAAGCACCTGCCAAATTATGGCGGCGGCAATGTAGGCATTTTCCAACTATTAATGGTGCTTCAAAAATGCCTATTAGTACTAACTTCTGAGAATTTCATTTAGCGCGCCTGTGAACACAATTTTACAGCCCTACATGGAGAATTATTATATGTGACTCCTTTAAGCTATTTTAATCACTGACGATATGACAAGTTTTCCTGTTCTCAATTAGGACGAATCAGCAATGTGGGCTCCTACGGGTGGGACAGAGCCAATTCTACCATTGATCCCGATGCCGTTAGAATTCACATTCTGATCAAAGCCACGGATCATGTGCTAGCAACTTTAGGCAGCAGCCATCAGGTGTACTTCGGCATGTATGTAGGCACAACTAAACTGATCATAGGCAACACAACGCTGTCCATTGGAACCGGCCCTGCTTCCGAAAACAATACGGTACAGCACTGTGTTTTGTGTACATTTGAGTCATTCTATGTACAGTATGTACAGATCTACAAGACACTGAAGTCTTGTAATTTACGTGAGGCTAACATTTGACCTATATTAAGGAGATCAGAAATGATTTTTTAGTTCTTTGTGTGTTTACGCTTTGCTTAAAGATAATCTAGTCCTATAAGCAAGTGTTATCAACCAATGAATTTCTATTATAGTCAGACCGCAAATCTGATTGGTCGATGTTTTCACCATTTCTTCTATTGTAGACAGCACCAGCGAGATCTCTGCGATATGGAGGCAAGGGCAGTGACACCATACCTGTAGGGAAGACGGGCAGACTTCTGCTGGACATTGAGACAGCCAGGAACACCATCTACAGCCCATTTAATGTGGAGTTCATCATGCCCAATAATTCGGGGACGGCTCTCTTGAAAATTTGCAAGGTGCTCTTATGATTGTGTATCATGTGGGCGTGGCTTTAACTCAACAGTGACGTCATTCAAACGCTGCATTGGCGTCACGCTATTCATACACTTAAGACAAAAAATAGGTTCGGTGGGTAGCGAACCACTTCCAATTACTTTTAGCTACTTTACAACACACTTAAACTGTGGTCAACTGCCTTGCTAGATACACGGTATTTGTTTCCTTCTTTGTTTTGTTTTGTAATACTCAATGTTCAATCGTGCCATGCTGACTCTCTCTCTCTCTCTCTCTCTCTCTCTCTCTCTCTCTCTCTCTCTCTCAATGTTGGACCATACCCTGCACACTCTAAGCCTGGAATTAAAACCCGGTTCTATATTGTTGACAGGTCCAGCTGGAGTCTGTAGGTCTCAACAACCCATGTGTGGTCAAGGAAGGAATAGAGACGGGAACAAAACTCCTTTCAAGGTGAACTCAGCTTAGATTGGATGGATCTTCAGTACCGGGTTGGGTGGATCTTCAGTGCCAGGTTGGGTGGATCTTTAGTGCCGGGTTGGGTGGATCTTGAATGCCGGGTAGGGTGGATCTTCAGTGCCGGGTAGGGTGGATATTTAGTGCTGGGTGGAGTGGATATTTAGTGCTGGGTGGGGTGGATATTTAGTGCTGGGTGGGGTGGATCTTCATTGCCGGGTTGGGTGGATCTTCAGTGCTGGGTGAGGTGGATATTCAGGACAGTGTTGGGTGTAATTAATGATGGGTGTTCAATGATGGTTGCTAAGTGATGTGTGTTCAGTGTTGCAGAAGACAATTATAGATGTATTCTAATTCTATGCGCACAATTAAATATTTCACAATATATATTGATCCATTTATTTAAATTTAGATATGGTAAAAAGATTGCATATGGTTTTCATTGTTTATTATTTCAAACTAAAAATTCTAGTTTAAAACATAATGTTATTCTAAAACTAGCACCGGAACAAACAAACTTGTCATTAAATTGTTAAGGACACCATCAAACGTCAGACTGATCCAACAACTCGAAGAGTTGTTCAGAATCATGAAACTTGCACTTTAATTATGATCTGCTATAGATGATTAACCAGCTCATCTGATTTATTTTGTTCACATCAAATTTTTGCGACTAAAAGGCATCTGACTGACATATGAATAGGAGAATATGATGCTTATTAGAATGCCTCTAGCTCCCATAATAATAACTATATATACTTTGCCCTAACATCTGTTTGGAAATATAAGAAATATAACTAAATGTGCCCCTAAGCACCATGATCAGACCTACAGCTAACTTTGCCCCATGCACCCTGATAAGACCTACATCTAACTAACCCTCTAAACACGGTGATGGGACCAACAGCTAACTGCTGTCTCGTGTGTTTTGCTCTTCCCCAGTTTCGATGACGGCATCTATGACCGGGCCGTTCTCAACATACCATCTCTGTGCAACTATGAAGTCATCAACAAGACAACGGAAGATCACTTCATTCTGGCCGTCAATTTTATTATTCTAAACAATCCGATATTTGCCACAGGTGAGATGTGATGGGGAGCTAACTTATACAAAATGAACATTTAGGGACAACGATATGCATAAGTGTTTGAATAAATTTATGGATATGTGTTGGGATAACTATATCCTATACTATCTCATAACTTTATGTGTTTAAATAACTTTATGGAAATGTTTTTGGATAGTTGTATCGATGTGTGCTTGGATAACTGTATGGATATAGGTTTCAATAAATGTATGGGCATGTGTCTGGATAACTGTATGAATATATGTTTCAATCAATGCTAGTGAAAGAGTTAGCAAGTAAAATAGAACATGCCCTTCGTACCCGAGGATTGTCGGGGTCCACTATCATTTTGCTGTCCACACTAACTCTTGAGTGTGTTGGTACAGGAAACGATTGCCGTGATGGCAACATCCGTAGCACCTGCCCCGCACCACCTTTCATAGTTCCTATTCGTTTCATAGTGGTTATCTTTTCTATGGTTGTTGCCCGATACTTGGTAACAGACAGATTCAATATGATTTATTATTGATTGGCTATTTCTAGATAACAAGACATGGATCAGTGCCGGTATCATGTACAGTCCGACCCAGTTATGGGTGGGTCAGATCTCTGTCAATGCTGACGTCACCAGTGTTAGCTCTTCTTTGGTAGGTTTCAAGTTGTGGTTTCAAATTCTCGCACAACTTAAATGAGATATTGTTTGTAGATTGAGTTGTGATCTCTTGTCTTACTGAGAAGGGATTTTTTTTTTTTGGGGGGGGTGGAGGTGGGGGGAAAGGGGGGGGGTAACGAAAAAAAAATCCGAAATGTTAATGACTTAAACTCTATTTTCTCATTTTGTAACAAATCTAATGTCCCTCTAACTTTCTACCTTCCTCGCTATCATTGTCAAAGATGTCCCTCTGACATTTACCATCCCTACCATCATTTTCAAAGATGTCCCTCTAACATTCACCATACTCACTATCATTTACAAAGATGTCCCTCTAACATTCACCATACTCACCATCATTCTCGAAGTGTGTTCCATCTAGTGTAGAGCGGAACTACTCCTTGACCTTAGTGATGCATGACATCTTTGTTTCAGAGCGTGGCTCCATCCTTTAAAATTGTTGAAAACAACGGAAACTTAACCAGAATTCCACTGGGTTACCCAGCCAGATATTATGTCAGGATCAAGATAGCTCCAAATAACACATCACCACTATCTCTCAATGTATCAGCCCAGGTAAGTGCACCAATTAGAAACTCTGACTCAATGTATCAGCCCAGGTAAGTGCAGCAATTAGAAACTCTGACTCAATGCATCAGCCCAGGTAAGTGCACCAACTAGAAACTCTGACTCAATACATCAGCCCAGGTAAGTGCACCAATTAGAAACTCTGACTCAACGCATCAGCCAAGGTAAGGGCACCAATTAGAAACTCTGACTTAATGTATCAGCCCAGGTAAGTGCACTAATTAGAAACTCTGAATCAATGTATCAGCCAGGCAAGTAAGTGCACCAACTAGAAACTCTGACTCAATTTATCAGCCCAGGTAAGTGCACCAATTAGAAACTATGACTCAATGTATCAGCCCAGGTAAGTGCGCCTATTAGAAACTCTGACTCAATGTATCAGCCCAGGTAAGTGCACCAATGATAAACTATGACTCAATGTATCAGTCTAGGTAAGTGCACCAACTAGAAATTGCTCTGCACAAGGGCAGTGTACAGTACAAGGGCAGTGTTCTCTAAATGGGCATTATTCTGAAAGATTAACAAACAAGGTTCTCAGTATTTTTGTATCCTGCCCATCAAATCACATGTATCTGTTATAGTCTCTGTCTCTCAAATAATGCCTTCGTATCAATGATATTCATATTATCCTATCACACAATGCATATTTTTCTTTCAGGTCATGTTTTACATCTCATAGAAAGACAACGATGATAAATGTGTCTACTGTTTATTCCCTTCAGGACAATGCCCTGAGTATATGTGATGTCCGGGTGTCAAGAATGGGAGAAGCTTATCCATGTGCTAACCCCAAGCTGATGATAGGTTCTGTCACAGGGCTAGATCCACTGATTGGTGTCAACAAGCAGGGCTCCATTGACCTTGGGTTCTTGGACAATGTGGGTAAGTAGATGACCATGTGGGTAAGTAGATGACCATGTGCGTAAGTAAATGACATATTGGTCAACACTAACTTAAAGTGAGTAGCTACATTAAAATATGGGTATCTCGAAGACAATGTGGGTATGTAAATGAAAATATGTAGAAGTAGTTGACAATGTGGGTATGTAGAAGACAATGTGGGTAAGTTGATGACAATTTTTGTAAACATATGATAATGTAGGTAAGTGCACGACAATGAGGGTAAGTAGATTACAATGTGGTTCAAACATCAACTATATTATATCTCTCAAGAAAGCTAATATCAATAACTATTTTAACTCATAATTTCTCCCAGGAGTTGAAGCCTTCAAAAGCAGTGACGTCTTCGACTCCAACACTGTTGAACTTGAGATTGTGACCAAATTAACTCCGGATGTGGCTCTTGCCCCTGACAGCTCCACTCATCTGTTGACCTTAGTTTTGAGCTACAATCCCGGCTACGCCACAAAACTCACGGCTACAGTTACAGTTACGGCAACAACTCCCACAACCTTGGTGGACGCATACACAGTAAGATGATCAAATATATATTAATGCAGTCTGCAATAAAAACAATATCGTAGAGATTTTGATGTAGTCTACAGTAAAAATATCATAGAGATGTTAATGTAGTATACCGTATAAGAATATTATTTTTATTATTATGTGTTTTTATGTGGCGCAGTACCCCAGCCTAGGGCTAGCCTCACTGCTCAGTACCCCAGCCTAGGGCTAGCCTCACTGCTCAGTACCCCAGCCTAGGAACACAGACTTATCCTGACTTACGGCACTTTGACGCCAGATGGGATTAATGTTATGTCTCTGTTCACAGCTTGACCCTAGCTCCGCCCCTCCACGTTCTGACCTATCACAGTGAACATTTTTCTCCCCCCTTTTTTTCGCCGCTGCTTATTTAAACTCTCACTCATTTTCCTTCTGCCACACTTCTATTGCTGCCCACAGATACTACTTACCAGCTAAGTGCTATTTCTTATTTTTATACCGTTTTTTCTGTTGTTTTGTTCGCTGACGAAGGCTTTCTGCCGACACGTTCGCTGTTTTGTTGCGTTTATTTTTTCAGGTTTAACCCTACTCTGTTTTACTCATTTTATTTTGTACTAGCCTGATTGCAGTCTCTCCCCTTATTACCCCCGATGTAGTATACAGTAAGAATCTCATATTGATGTTGAAGTAACTCGACTACGTTGTTTGTTTAAGTAAAGTAGGTTTAAACAGATTTGAATGAAAGAACTGATTGAAGTTTTCTTTATTAATTGTGATGTCTTATATTGTAAACTGTTATTTGATGTAATCGGACAGACGAATGAAAGAGTCTGATCTGTGTTATCATAATCAATATGAAAAGATGAAGAAAAAAATATTTCAGTAATCTGTGAGAGCTCATGAATCCCCCACATATAATTAGTGCATGCACCCTCAATATAATTAATGCATTCATCGCCCACATATAATTAGTGCAGGCATCCACCACAAATATTAAAGTGTGCACTCCCACATATAATTGTATGATAACAGTAGTCAGGGCTATTCTAACATTCTATCCAAACAGCTCGCCAGTGCTGCCCTAACAACAAATGTATCTGTATTGTCCATAACTGGACAAGACGATGCCTTGGCCAATGAGAAATTGGACACAATAGTCAAATCAGAAAGCAAAAGAATTGTTGTGGACATTGACACACCTGTCAACTCTACCAGGTAGGAATGTTAAGTACATGAACACTTTATTAGCAGGGGCGTATACCACCCTGAGTGATGGAAGCCAACTTCCCCCCCCCCCCCCATCCTTCTTGGGTCTTGGCCAATTACCCATGGTACTGATATTTATTTAGAGAGTTAACTATAAATAAAAGCAATTAAAATGTGCATTTAAAAAAATTTTGAAGATATGTGTTGACTATTCCAAACAAATATTGAGAACAATGATGACAATTTCGCTATTGGCTCAATAAATCTACAACTCCTTGATTGTTCAAGAAATGAATTTCCGTAGCCCTATATTTATTTTTTTAGTTTTATTTCTTAATGGTCAGTATCTGTGTAATTTGCTGGATGGTGCGGTGGTTAAATGAATCAATCCAAACTTTATGAATTGGAAATATGTCAAACAAGCGGACGGGAAAACATGAAAAACAATGCAAAAATAAATGGCTTAGAGCCATGGGCGCCCGCAGAAAACTTTCTAGGGGGGAGGGGGGGGGGCAAAAAAAATCGATTACCTTTCCGGGGGGGGGGCAAAAAATTTTTAGTAATGTTTTAATGTAGTTTTAATTTACTGTAGCATATTTGTATGGTGAACGAACGGACAGGACATCAGCTTAGTTACTTTCTCCTTATTTTCTCTTTACTTTAATACATTTTTTGTCTATTTTTGTCTAAAATTTTTTTATGCAATCAATCCAGGGGGGGGGGCAAGTGCCCCACCTTGCCCCTACCTGCGGGCGCCCATGCTTAGAGCCCCATCCCAGCAGAATCTAGACTTAATCTAGAATCCAAGCATAATCTAGACATAATCTAGACATACCAGCATAATCTAGAGCTTAATATAGACATAATCTAGACATCCTAGCATAATATAGACATAATCTAGACATACCAGCATAATCTAGACATAATCTAGACACAATCTAGACATACCAGCATAATCTAGACATACCAGCATAATCTAGACATAATCTAGACATGCATGCATAATCTAGACATAATCTAGAAATCCCAGCATAATCTAGACGTAATTTAGACGTCCCACCATAATCAAGACTTAATCTAGACATCCCAGAATAATCTAGACATAATCTAGACATCCCAGCATAATCTAGACATAATCTAGACATGCATGCATAATCTAGACATAATCTAGAAATCCCAGCATAATCTAGACGTAATTTAGACGTCCCACCATAATCAAGACTTAATCTAGACATCCCAGAATAATCTAGACATAATCTAGACATCCCAGCATAATCTAGACATAATCTAGACATGCATGCATAATCTAGACATAATCTAGAAATCCCAGCATAATCTAGACGTAATTTAGACGTCCCACCATAATCAAGACTTAATCTAGACATCCCAGAATAATCTAGACATAATCTAGACATCNAAAAAAAAAAGGGGGGGGGGGGGGGGGGGGGGGGGGTATTTACCCCTCACCCCTAATCAGCGGCTTTCCTTCCCCTTTTTAAGACACCCCTGTCTCAGTTAATTGTTATCTCAGCTAGTCTGTTATATTAAAACATTTTTTTATTTTTAAGTCGATTATTTGTGATATTTAACACACAAAAATAATGTACCAGTCAATTATCTGTGATATTAAAACATTTTTAAAAATAATTTATAAGTCAATTATTTGTTAAATTAAAATATTACTTTTTTAGTCAATTATTTGTGACATAAAAAATTGTTGTTTATTTCCCAGTCAATTATTTGTGATATTAAATATTTTTAAAAACATTTTCTAGTCAATTATTTGAGATATAAAAATATATATATTTTTTTATCTCTCCAGCCAGCTGTCTGTGACAGTCAGCACGCCAATCACACCGGCAGCCATCATGGAAGTTCTGTATATTGGTTTACTGGATGCTGGGGTCAATTTGCCCTGTGTACAGAACGCTCATACAACCAGCACATATGAGCCAAGGTTAGTACATATGAGGCAAGGTCGCTACATATGAGCCAAAGTAGGTACACATTATTAAACTTAGGGGGTGGGGAGGGACGTGCATGCAATAAATTCTTTTCATTACCCCCAAACCCTAAACTCCACACAAAAAATAAATTCTTGGTCAGCCGGTTCCTTCCAGGGAGATGTCACATTCTTAGTTAGCTCATCCTGTACTGTATACCATATATACAGATGATATTCAAAGCTCAAGCGACACCGTTCCAATCTTAAAATTTGCTGATGATACAACCATTGTTGGTTTAATATCTGAAAGAGAAGGCATATACGGCAACTTAGTTACAAGCTTTATCAATTGGTGCGATGAAAATTTTCTCCAGTTGAATGTCTCAAAAACAAAAGAAATGGTTGTTGATGTCAGGAGGGGGAAACACCAGATTACAGATCTTAACATAAAAAATCAAAATGTGGAGAAAGTGGAGGCATACAAGTACTTAGGTGTCACCTTTAATAATAAGCTAACATGGCATGAGCACGGCCCAATACTGTAAAAGAAATTCAACCAAACACTGTTCTACCTCAAAAAACTACAATTTCGGTGTAAACAAACAAGTCGTTAACTTATTCTACAGTGTAACAATTGGAAGCCTGCTTAATTTCAGTATTACCTGCTGGTGTGAGAATTCAACGTCTGATATTAAATACCGCATAAACCGACTAATCAAGAAAGCTAGAAACATAACACAAACTAAACATCCTTTACTTGAAGAACTATTTGAAGAAAGATGTTTTTGTAAAACTAAACACATTTAGGATGATACATCCCACCCTCTCCATCCTAGATACTTAGGATCGGGCCGTTCGGGACGAATTCTTTCCATCAGGGCGAGGACTTACAGATATAAAAATTCTTTTGTTCCCCAATCTGTACGAATTTAACGGCATGCTTCCTCTGAAGTCACACATCTGAATGAGAACTAACAAGTCCTCGATTTCGCTAAGAGAACTCACTGAATGGCTGTTTGAAATAATTTATTATAAATGTCTTGTGTTCAAATTGTTTTATTTTTGTGCTGAAAATGTATAATGCAAACAAAAACATTTCCATTTATTTGGATCAATAAAAGAATCTTATCTTATCCTCTGTGGCTGCTTCAGTCCTTTTAGTTAGCTCATCTTCTGTAGGTTCTTCCGATAACTTATCATCTATTGCTGCTTCAGATAAATCAGCTTCTATTGTTGATCAAATAGCTTATATTATGTAGCTGCTACAGGTAACTCAGACTATTTAGCTGCTTCAGATAACTAATAAATGGTAGAACTCAAGAAAATCTTCATCGAGTTGCCGACTCTCACAATCTCAGCGTGATTTCTTGGTACATTTTCAGACAAGTTGGTGGGGCCTACAGTGACATAGTTACACTTGTACTGGGGTATGTCTGTAACGTTGGTGCAGATATTACAAACCTTAATGGCACTGCGAATAGGGTAAGTTGTACTGTGTGGGGGGAATTTACATTAATGGGGTTATTAGAGTACGTGGTTGCAATTTATAGTGTGTGGGTGTGAGTTATAGTGTGTGCGTGTGATTAATATTTTGTGGGTGTGAGCAGGGCTGGCCCTAACAATTGCGGGGCCCTATGCGAAACGGATTGCGCGGGGCCCAGTCTGGGTAGGGATAAGGATAATAAGTGATAATTAAAATTTTGTATTATAAACAAAAGTGCGGGGCCCATTGTGGCCGTACAGGTTGCAGTGGCCTAAGGCCGGCCCTGGGTGTGAGTTATAATGTGTGGTTGTGAGTTATAGAGTGTGGGTTCCTGAGACAAACTTCTAAGAATGTCTGTGTACAACTTGTGCCAATGGATAACCTTACAATAAGATTGTTAAATTTTAATAAATCTTTAATTATTTACTACCTTTTCATTGGTAAAACTCGTCTTTGATAGAAAGTATATTTTGGATAATTTTTTTTGAATGTGTGGTTAAGTAATTGTATGTTGGCTAAATTATTGTATGTAGTTTGAATTATTTTTTGTTAGGGGAGTTATTGTATGTTGTGTGTGTGGTACATGAAACAATGAATCACATATTCTGTTACTGGATGTTTGATGGCGTACTCATTCAAATGATCACATCTCTTGGACACTGAAATAAGGAAGTGAATATTTCATCTCTTGCATTGTGCTCATGTCATGTCATTCCATGCAGAAGTGATAATGTCATCTCTTAATTGTGTTAAAGTCATTTGATCCTCTGTGTCCGTCCATCCCTACAGCTACGTGTGGAGAGCATTGTCCGGCTGCTGGACACTCCAGCTGTGGCAGTTGGTAGCTCCGTAACCATTACAGCAGCGGTCAATTCAAACAACCGAAGTATTATGGTGTACACTATCCCCTTGACTGTCGCAGATGTTACAACGTTTAGTGATGTTTATATGGTGAGTGGGAGTGGGGTACTGAAGTGATTCTCAAAGTGATGCTCGGTGAGCCTAAGTGTGAACCCTAAGTGTGCCGCGGGATTGGTCCCAGAGCCTTAAGTGTGCCGTGTCACTGGTTACTGAGCCCTTAGTCACTGCTCCTAGAGCCTTAACAAGTGTTGGACTGTGATAAAGCTTTAAAATAGATTAATTAGACGCGAACAGTTTGTGTAAATAGAACAATTTATGTTAAACTATAATAATAATTTTACATAATACACAAATAAACGTTTCGGCACATGCCTTCACCAGTACAACAACAAAACAATTAAATAAGTATAAATTAAATGTACACAATATGGATGTACACCTATCCGACCTAAGAAGGGGAGAAAGAATAGGAGTGGGCGCAAAAAAAAAAAGAACAAAAAAACAACAACAAAAAAACAACAAAAAAACAACAACAAAA
>CAXITT010000105.1:581345-660579 GCA_964033795.1 Lymnaea stagnalis | reverse complement strand
AAAAAAAAAAAAAAAAAAAAAAAAAAAAAAAAAAAAAAAAAAAAAAAAAAAAAAAAAAAAAAAAAAAAAAAAAAAAAAGAAAAAAACAAAAAAAAAAAAACAACAAAAAAACAACAACAAAAAAAACAACAACAAAAAAACAACTAAAAAACAAAAAAAAAAAAACAACAAAAAAACAACAAAAAAAAAAACAACAACAAAAAAACAACAACAACGAAAAAAACAACAAAAAACAACAAAAAAACAACTAAAAAACAACAACAAAAAAACAACAACAAAATAACAACAACAAAAAAAACCAGACAGAAACAAAGTCAAGAAGAGTGGAAAGGAAGTGACTTGGAGTAGAATGTAAAAAATAGCCAAACAGGAAAAAGACATGGCAGTTAGATAAAATTGTGGATTTGGTTTATCCCGTATGGAGTCGACGTACATAGCGCCTTAAGTATTTGATCAGGCAGTGATGAAATATTTAAGAACACAAACAAGGTTAGAGTCATGTAAATGCATATTATTTTTATTTTCATTACATTAAAATCAATCAGAGATCGATCTGAGATCATCCATGTACCATACACAAACCCTTGACCTTGGCTGCTGGGTAAATCAATTTGTTTAATGAACCTAACTCTTTACCCTAGTAGAGCCAAACTCTGACCTAGTAGAGCCAAACTATGACTTGGTAAAGCCAAACTCTGACCTAGTAGAGCCAAACGCTGACCTAGTAGAGCTAAACTATAACCTATTAGAGCCAAATTCTGATCTAGTGGAGCCAAACTCTGATCTAGTACAGCCAAATTTTAACGTAGTAGAGCCAAATTTTGACCTAGTAGAGCTAAGCTAAACTCTGATCTAGTAGAGCTCAACTCTGACCTAGTACATCTACCATTTTCTTGAACTGAAGATTAGGCTGCAGTTCCTTTCAAATCTTTTCTTTAACTTAGTATTAGAATTTCTGCTCAAACTGTTGCGGCTTTGTCCTACAGAGTAATGTAAGTGTGAGCAATGGATCCTACCTGAACTCCAGTGAGAGCCCTATCATCGTGTCCATAGCCGACTGGAAGACCCTACCCATTGTCTTCACAGTGCCACCATTTACATCATCAAAGGTAGGGAAGAATTGCTCTAACATCCAGTACAGTACCCCCCAGTGTTTCTTACAGGCAGCTGGGGGGGGGGGCACTGCAACTTCACAAGTTTAAAGACGTTAATAGCATGGTATTAAACTACCTTTTATCAGCATGAAGGTCTATAATGTCAACTTAATTCTTGCCAAGTATCAGACATGTGCAATTTGTTTTCAAATTAGATTTCCTCATAAAATAATGACTTTTAAAGTACGGATTTTAAGATACATATAAAGTGTATGTTGGCCTCGTGTTTTTTTAAAGTATAGCTCGTTATTAGCATAATTTGTACTGTAGGAGATAACATGTATGTTGAGCAAGGTAAAAAAAAAAAACTTTAAAAAAATCGATTTAAAAAAAAAATTAAAAAATAAAGAATTTAACGTGAGCAAACAAATAGTTCAAGTTTCAACAATTTTCATTAAAGCGAAAGCGTTTGAGTTTTTTTAGGTGAACTACTTTTGAAACTACTTTTGTCACTACTTTTGTAACTACTTTTGTAACTACTTTTGTAACTACTTTTGTAACTACTTTTGTAACTACTTTTGTAACTACTTTTGTAACTACTTTTGTAACTACTTTTGTAACTACTTTTGTAACTACTTTTGTAACTACTTTTGTAACTACTTTTGTAACTACTTTTGTAACTACTTTTGTAACTACTTTTGTAACTACTTTTGTAACTACTTTTGTAACTACTTTTGTAACTACTTTTGTAACTACTTTTGTAACAACTTTTGTAACAACTTTTGTAACTACTTTTGTAACTACTTTTGTAACTACTTTTGTAACTACTTTTGTAACACGGTTTCCTGAATAACAGAGTTTAAAAAAGAAACTTAGATCAGAATACTAAACAATACCCCCCCCCCCGGGGGGCCACATACACACCTATCTAGATGCATTTTACGTTATTTTTTTAGTTCAATAAATAGATGATGTTATTTGTAAACAGGTCATGTTTTCCTAACATAATTATTCATTTCATACAGGATTAATATAAATACCCAGTTTTGGAAAATCCTTCAAATGAATAGACCTTTCTACTAAACATTTTTTTCCCTCTCCTTGACTCATGTAAAACTAGGATCTATGTATTGGAAAATGTATTTACTATACACATCTTTTTCCATTGCGTACAACATTTAAAATAATGTAGGCAGCGCTTTTTTGTGTTGAAAATATTTTTTGGAAGTTTAAAAAAATCATTTAATAATTACGTAGTTTACCCCAAAAATAGATGTAATAAATGATAATCACAGTGTAATTTAGTAATCTAAAGAAATAAATTGTATTCCATACCTGTGTAAAGCAGAGCCGTCGTTTTACTTTCCGAGGCCCCCTGTCACATTTCAATGTTGTCCTTCCACCACCTTACATCCAAATTTGATTATTTAAAAAGTGCTCACAACAAAACTTGAAGCCCCTTTTATATCGAAGCCCCACGATGGCTCTAAGGTAGAGTGAAAACTAGATTTTTAACTAGCATCTCTCCCGTTCCTCTCCGATTAAGTGTAGATTGATGCAAAAACTATTTTTTTATTTGTGCTAAAATTCATTCTCGTATTTCAAATTTTAAACAAATTTCTGGGGACTATAAAGATTTAAGGGGCGACCCTAACCTAGGACGAAAAATCTACCCTCAAGGTCATCAGCTGGAATGAGTTTAGTTCATGTTGGGATGATGCGGAGATGGAGGAGTACCTGACCTTTATTATGGCTAATTCTAAATCTCCCCCCCCCCGAGGTCCAAAATGACCCCTTCCAAATTGTCTGAAAGAAACAACATCAAGTGTGCAACCCCCCCACCCCCCTCCACCCGCTTAATTTCTAAACGAATTATCTCAATTGAATAATTTTGGTGTCCCCGCTAGTCTGGCGCTCGGGAACATCTGCTGTCCTCTCTGCCTCCCCCAGCTACGCCTCTAACCATTGACACTACCCCCCCCCACTCCCAGAAAATCATAAATGCTCCCCACATGAAAAGAACAAATGCCTGAAAGAAAGACTGGTCTCACCCTTGATGTCATCAAAAGTAGCAAGCGTTGCTCTGAAGCGAGGCTTCTTTGGTTTTTTAGAAGAACAAAAAATCTCCAATTAGGACAGACACAGATTTTAAACTCCCTCTAAAAATAAATACATCTCAAATCTCTGTAACACTTTCATCAAAATAGCAATTGGCATGCACGTCAAAAACATGTATTTTAAGGTGATCTTTAAAATGAATTAGTTATGTGTAGTGTTGCAGTAAACAAAAATCATTAAGATAAAAACCCAGTGTCTTTATTTATTCTTTGAACATTTGTTTGATTTAACAAAAATAAATAAAATTTATCTTGCAAGATTGTTTTAAAATGTATGTGTGTGTTGTCCCATGCGTGCGTTCTGTATGTGTGTGTGTGTGTACGTGTGTATATGTATGTGTATGTTTATGTGTGTGTGTTTTCGTGTGTGCGTGCACGCTCAAGTATATATTATTTATTATGAAGTGTGTCATCATTGAAATCATACATGAGTTTTGTTGTCAAGGTCTTGTTTGACGCTGTTATGCCAGTGAACACATCAGCCATTCATACATGGGTTTTGTTGTCAAGGTCTTGTTTGACGCTGTTATGCCAGTGAACACATCAGCCATTCTGACAGTGGAGGACGTGCAGTTTGTCAGCAGCGGGAGAAACATCAAAAACCTGGCCAAGTACCAGACAAGCTTTGTCTCAACCAAGTATTCAAAGTATAATACTTCACAAGTAACCAAGTATGAAGTCGACATGGGTGTCGTCTCTAATGGAGGTGAGGATTGCTCTTCTTTTAGATTATTGATTCGACATGTTTATTAAATGCTTTACTTTTAGATTAATGCCCCCCTCCCACGTTCATTATCTATATATAGGTCTAATCAAATAGTTACTTCCAAAGGTCCTCTCTTGTAGCTGCAGTTGTCCCTCTTTGAATTTGTTACACTTATTGCCCTTGTCACGTGTGATGAAACTGTTTGAATACAGGAGGACACAATTTTGTCTTTAAAAATTAATGTTGTTTCAAGAAGAGAGTTAAGAGAATCAAGAAGAGAGTTAAGAGAAGAATCGGTTCGACTAAAGAGAAAATGACGTACTTGTCTGGCCAGTCCACATGTCATAAAACTGTTTTAACTTTTAGGTGTGACTAAAAAACTGGCCACCTACATCCCTGAAGATGACATGTTTGCAGTCCAGGTAACTGTTCGAATGGCTGACCACCCTCTGGCCGTGGATGGGTCAACACACAAAGTCAGTTTTGGAATCAAAGTGGCCAATGTTATTCTTATCCTGGATGTGCCCATTACGGTCAGGCGAACTAGCTTGGAGCAGCTCATCTTTAACATGACGTCAGCAGTCAACGAGACAACGTCCACAAGGTGAAACACTCACTCAGATTAGTTTGAAGTCTTGTTAAATCATAGATCAAAGGTCACTGACTGCACACATTTAACATAAGGTCACTGACTACAAACATTGCATATAAGGTCACTCAACACACACATTGAACATAAGATTAGTACATGCACACATTGCACATAAGGTCAGTGACTGCACTCAATGACTATTTGGCCATGGGTTTAATATTAATGATAGATATGGCCATGTAGCTAATATTAATTATGCTTATGGATATTGCTATGGGGCCAATATTAATGATGGATGGCCATGTGGCTAATATTAATTATGGATATTGCCATGGGGCTAGTATTAATGATGGATATGGCCATGGGGCTTTTATTAATAATCGATGTATGAAAATAAATAAAACTATAAAATTATACAAGAAAAAGTTTTCTTAAAATATTTTAAGGTTATTGTCAATCAACTCCTTTATTTGTATCCTATATTATGTGTATCTTTTATTTGTATCATTTATTCTTATCCTTTATTTGTATCATTTATGTGTATCATTTTTATGTGTATCATTTTTTTTAAGTTCAAGGCTAGAAGTAGAGACTATCTACAGACTGTCGAACTTATCCACCGCAGAAGGTCAGAATTCGACTCTCAACTTCTTCCTGCCACCATACGTCGCCCATGTTAGCACAACGGTTCTCAACACTGACAAGACATTGGTCAGCAGCCAGACCATAAATAACATTCTTATACTGAATGTAAGTTTTCTCCTGCTAGTAAACTGTTGATATTGCTAAAAAATTTATGAAGTAATGAATGCAAAATGTTGATGATAAATCTTATGTATATTTCAGTTTGGCCCCCTGTTCTTCTCGGACAACGTCAATCTGCTGTCAGTGCTACAGCCCAACAGTTCTTACCTGGTACCACTAGGGGTCACTGGCCAGGACAGCGTGCTAGCTTACCAGCCAGTTGCAGATACAAACACTGCTACTGACGTCATCGGGGACTTAGATTATGTCAACTTCACCATTACAACAACACCAAAAAGCGGAAGTGAGTTTAACAAATAAGTCATTAAATCTTTCACAAGAAAACACGTTTCATGAATGTACTTGAATCGGAGATAGTATCACTGGATTTTCTGTGATCGATTATAGAAAAGAGAGTGATTAAAGTGTGGTGTTTTAAAAAAAAAAAAAATAACTTTAAATTATGGATTTTTCATAATCATTTACATAAAGGAACAATAGAAAAGGTCAAATATTTTTTTAAAAAGCAATACTTTGAGTTAGAGTGTAAGATACTTGTTTTTAAATGGTATTTGTTTTTCTTATGACCAACATATTCGAATATGTGTTTTTAAAAATGGTTACTTCGTTTGTAACAATGGCATGGTAGCTGTGTGTGCACTTCCGGTTTGTACAAAAGTATCGTAGGTAACAAACGGTACAATATATATTTAGAATACCAAGTTGAGTCCCAATATCAATAACTCTTATACAAACATAACATTATTGCATTGTACCGTAATAAGAGTAAGAGTGAAAGGTGACTTTAAAAAAAAAAAATCAAAACCAGGACAATTTAAAACTATGATATTAAAATTTTTAAAATCATTTTGTGTCAAATGTGTCCAGAACTATTTAATTAGATCTATTTGTGATTACACGCAAAGCTCTTCTACGTCTGCCAGTAAAGCTATCTCATCATTGCAGGCGCATTTTTGTCATTTTGCTGCAATTGCTATTGGTGTCCAAAAATAAAATAAAATGATTTAACGTTACATGGAAAGCTTTTCTGTCAGTGAGGCATTCTTTTGGAAAAGAAATTGTGGTGATTCCAATTTGGAGTAATTATATTTCTATGCATTGTGTCATTTATTTATGGCTCCGTCCATTACTTACTCATCAAAAATTTTAAAACAATTTTGACCTCCTCCTCCCCCTTGTCAACAACTGTTAAACTTTCAGTGACCACACCCCCCTAGTAATTATGTCAACATTTGTATACCCCCCTCAACCCAAAAAAATTTTAATATAAATAAATATAAAAATACATTTTACTTTGTGATGATGTATCTTAATAATACAAATTTGTAGAAAACACATTTTATTGTATCTTTAGCTTGTTAATTAACAAATTAAAAAGTTTTAACACTTAAATTTATAATGCAGAATCAATGAAAAGGTTATTAAAGACTAAATATCATTGTTGGTGGAAGTATAAATATGATTATTGTCAGTAGGCCTATAGCTGACAATTGTAGCATAGCTTTTAGCTGCTATCATCTTCCCAGGCAGTAGCCAGGTGTTGCTCTATTGTAACACTGGGCATAGTAGCTGATTTATCATTTTCATCTTGCGGAACTGATATACCAGACAAGTCATCATCATCCTCATCTAACCATTAAGCACTTAAAATAGAAGCATTGTCAGTGTGAGCAATAATTGCCATAAGCTCTCTCAGTCTCTTGGCCGCTACCTGCATTAGTCGAATCAAGCCTAATCAAGCAGCGATTTAATTATTGTTACTCACTTTACTTTCCCCTAATTCTCAAAATATCGTATTCCTACTCTATCAATACCATTTATCTTGACCGCACATGATTCTTGAACATTGTCCTTGTTCCATACCTGCAACATGACCGCAAACATACTGATCTAGTTATTTGTTACACATAGAATCTACAGTCAAAGAGAGGCCAACTTTTAACTTCTCTTGCACTAACAAAGTGTGCTAACATTCTGACCAGCCCGCTGCAGTGCACAGACAGACACACATTAAATAAATCTTATAGTGTTAAAAGCCTAAAAATTATATAACTATTTTAATTTACACTCATTAAATTTGTTAAAATAATGTAATAACCATTCAATTTGCTAGATTAAATTTTCATTAGAGAAAACATAATTGTTGATGCCAACTAATCAAACCCCCCCTCCCCCTTGTCAAACATTTCCAAACCCCCACCCCGTATTTTGTTGACCTAATTAATAGATGACCCCTATGCTTGGATGACATATGCACTAGATCTTTTCATGAATTAAAAAAAAAGTATTATTTTTTTTTAGTTGAAAACTGTCCTGGTTTGATGTTAAGGTCAAACCTAGATCAAAGTCCGAAAACTAGATTTCCTTGTAAAAACAGAGCGAATAGTCACCTTATTTTTGTATTCTTATAAAGTGGGCAATGACAGTATCAGTAAGCATTAATTGTGATTTCTTTTATTTATTTATTTTTATTTTATTTTGCGAAGGGATGGGCAACATATTGAATTAAATATGGTGTTATGTGGGTCTGAAGTAGGCCTGTATTTTGATAATGTGTTTCTCTTTTATTGAATTGGTATTAATTTAACGTTGAATGTATTTGTAATCATTTTAGTCATGTCTTTTGTTGTGGCTGTTATTTTGTAGTTGTAGTTATGTTACTAGTAACATCTCTTATCTTTGTCTTCATCCTGCTAGTTGACTGCACCACTGGGCCCCTTGGAATGCAAACTTCTGTCATCAAAGACTGTCAACTTAGCTCATCTGATGATTCTCTGACAGCTGCTATCTATGGCAGATACAATCCTTCCAGCTCTACAGGTCTGTAAGGACTGGCTATTTTATGTCAAAGTGGAATAAATACTGTATACGTTTAGACATTTGGGATATTATGGAATTAGACTTAGGCCTTACTTCTGTGACAGCGATTTTTGAAGCAGCCATTCAATTTTTAAGCTTGGTGTTTGATTTATAAGAAATAAGGATACAATAGTTCACTATTTATTCACAATCTCAACTAGAATAGAAGAGATTATGGACTAATAATCCTTTGTAATTTTGTACCAAACAAAAATATGCAATGCCTTATACCTGAGCACACCCAATTCTTGGACTGCCGCCAGAATAAGATTGACATAACCAGTCAGAACACAGAATAAGATTGACATAACCAGTCAGAACACAGAATAAGATTGACATAACCAGTCAGAACACATAATAAGATTGACATAACCAGTCAGAACACAGAAAAAGATTGACATAACCAGTCAGAACACAGAATAATATTCAAATAACCAGTCAGAAAACAGAATAAGATTGACATAACCAGTCAGAACACAGAATAAGATTGACATAACCAGTCAGAACACATAATAAGATTGACATAACCAGTCAGAACACAGAATAAGATTGACATAACCAGTCAGAACACAGAATAATATTCAAATAACCAGTCAGAACACAGAATAAGATTGACATAACCAGTTAGAACACATAATAAGATTGACATAACCAGTTAGAACAGAGAATAGAATTGACATAACCAGTCAGAACACAGAATAAGATTCACATGACCAGTTAGAACACAGAATAAGATTGACATAACCAGTCAGAACACAGAATAATATTCAAATAACCAGTCAGAACACAGAATAAGATTGACATAACCAGTTAGAACAGAGAATAGAATTGACATAACCAGTCAGAACACATAATAAGATTGACATAACCAGTCAGAACACATAATAAGATTGACATAACCAGTTAGAACACATAATAAGATTGACATAACCAGTCAGAACACAGAATAAGATTGACATAACCAGTTAGAACACAGAATAATATTCAAATAACCAGTCAGAACACAGAATAAGATTGACATAACCAGTTAGAACACATAATAAGATTGACATAACCAGTCAGAACACAGAATAAGATTGACATAACCAGTTAGAACACAGAATAATATTCAAATAACCAGTCAGAACACAGAATAAGATTGACATAACCAGTTAGAACACATAATAAGATTGACATAACCAGTTAGAACACATAATAAGATTGACATAACCAGTTAGAACACAGAATAAGATTGACATAACCAATTAGAACACAGAATAATATTCAAATAACCAGTCAGAACACAGAATAAGATTGACATAACCAGTCAGAACACAGAATAAGATTGACATAACCAGTCAGAACACAGAATAAGATTGACATAACCAGTTAGAACACAGAATAATATTCACATAACCAGTTAGAACACAGAATAAGATTGACATAACCAGTTAGAACACAGAATAAGATTGACATAACCAGTTAGAACACAGAATAAGATTGACATAACCAGTTAGAACACAGAATAATATTGACATAACCAGTTAGAACACAGAATAAGATTGACATAACCAGTTAGAACACAGAATAAGATTGACATAACCAGTTAGAACACAGAATAAGATTGACATAACCAGTCAGAACACATAATAAGATTCACATAACCAGTTAGAACACAGAATAATATTCACATAACCAGTTAGAACACAGAATAAGATTGACATAACCAGTTAGAACACAGAATAAGATTGACATAACCAGTTAGAACACAGAATAAGATTGACATAACCAGTTAGAACACAGAATAATATTGACATAACCAGTTAGAACACAGAATAAGATTGACATAACCAGTTAGAACACAGAATAAGATTGACATAACCAGTTAGAACACAGAATAAGATTGACATAACCAGTCAGAACACATAATAAGATTCACATAACCAGTTAGAACACAGAATAATATTCACATAACCAGTTAGAACACAGAATAAGATTGACATAACCAGTTAGAACACAGAATAAGATTGACATAACCAGTTAGAACACAGAATAAGATTGACATAACCAGTTAGAACACAGAATAAGATTGACATAACCAGTTAGAACACAGAATAAGATTGACATAACCAGTTAGAACACAGAATAAGATTGACATAACCAGTTAGAACACAGAATAAGATTGACATAACCAGTTAGAACACAGAATAAGATTGACATAACCAGTTAGAACACAGAATAAGATTGACATAACCAGTTAGAACACAGAATAAGATTGACATAACCAGTTAGAACACAGAATAAGATTGACATAACCAGTTAGAACACATAATAAGATTCACATAACCAATCAGAACACATAATAAGATTGACATAACCAGTTAGAACACAGAATAAGATTGACATAACCAGTTAGAACACATAATAAGATTGACATAACCAGTCAGAACACAGAATAAGATTGACATAACCAGTTAGAACACATAATAATATTCACATAACCAGTTAGAACACAGAATAAGATTGACATAACCAGTTAGAACACATAATAAGATTGACATAACCAGTCAGAACACATAATAAGATTGACATAACCAGTTAGAACACATAATAATATTCACATAACCAGTTAGAACACAGAATAAGATTGACATAACCAATCAGAACACAGAATAAGATTGACATAACCAGTTAGAACACATAATAAGATTGACATAACCAGTTAGAACACATAATAAGATTGACATAACCAGTTAGAACACATAATAAGATTGACATGACCAGTTAGAACACATAATAAGATTGACATAACCAGTTAGAACACAGAATAATATTCAAATAACCAGTTAGAACACATAATAAGATTCACATAACCAATCAGAACACATAATAAGATTGACATAACCAGTTAGAACACAGAATAAGATTGACATAACCAATCAGAACACAAAATAAGATTGACATAACCAGTTAGAACACATAATAAGATTGACATAACCAATCAGAACACAGAATAAGATTGACATAACCAGTTAGAACACATAATAAGATTGACATAACCAGTTAGAACACAGAATAAGATTGACATAACCAGTTAGAACACAGAATAAGATTGACATAACCAGTTAGAACACATAATAAGATTGACATAACCAGTCAGAACACAGAATAAGATTGACATAACCAGTTAGAACACATAATAATATTCACATAACCAGTTAGAACACAGAATAAGATTGACATAACCAGTTAGAACACATAATAAGATTGACATAACCAGTCAGAACACATAATAAGATTGACATAACCAGTTAGAACACATAATAATATTCACATAACCAGTTAGAACACAGAATAAGATTGACATAACCAATCAGAACACATAATAAGATTGACATAACCAGTCAGAACACAGAATAAGATTGACATAACCAGTTAGAACACAGAATAAGATTGACATAACCAATCAGAACACAGAATAAGATTGACATAACCAGTTAGAACACAGAATAAGATTGACATAACCAGTTAGAACACATAATAAGATTGACATAACCAGTTAGAACACATAATAAGATTGACATAACCAGTTAGAACACATAATAAGATTGACATAACCAGTTAGAACACATAATAAGATTGACATAACCAGTTAGAACACAGAATAAGATTGACATAACCAGTTAGAACACATAATAAGATTGACATAACCAGTTAGAACACAGAATAATATTCACATAACCAGTCAGAACACATAATAAGATTGACATAACCAGTTAGAACACAGAATAATATTCACATAACCAGTCAGAACACATAATAAGATTCACATAACCAATCAGAACACATAATAAGATTGACATAACCAGTTAGAACACATAATAAGATTGACATAACCAATCAGAACACAGAATAAGATTGACATAACCAGTTAGAACACATAATAAGATTGACATAACCAGTTAGAACACAGAATAATATTCACATAACCAGTCAGAACACATAATAAGATTCACATAACCAATCAGAACACATAATAAGATTGACATAACCAGTTAGAACACAGAATAATATTCAAATAACCAGTCAGAACACAGAATAAGATTGACATAACCAGTTAGAACACAGAATAATATTCAAATAACCAGTTAGAACACAGAATAAGATTGACATAACCAGTTAGAACACATAATAAGATTGACATAACCAGTTAGAACACATAATAAGATTGACATAACCAGTCAGAACACAGAATAAGATTGACATAACCAATCAGAACACATAATAAGATTCACATAACCAATCAGAACACATAATAAGATTGACATAACCAGTTAGAACACATAATAAGATTGACATAACCAGTTAGAACACATAATAAGATTGACATAACCAGTTAGAACACATAATAAGATTGACATAACCAGTTAGAACACAGAATAAGATTGACATAACCAGTTAGAACACATAATAAGATTGACATAACCAGTTAGAACACATAATAAGATTGACATAACCAGTTAGAACACATAATAAGATTGACATGACCAGTTAGAACACATAATAAGATTGACATAACCAGTTAGAACACAGAATAATATTCAAATAACCAGTTAGAACACATAATAAGATTCACATAACCAATCAGAACACATAATAAGATTGACATAACCAGTTAGAACACAGAATAAGATTGACATAACCAATCAGAACACAAAATAAGATTGACATAACCAGTTAGAACACATAATAAGATTGACATAACCAATCAGAACACAGAATAAGATTGACATAACCAGTTAGAACACATAATAAGATTGACATAACCAGTTAGAACACAGAATAATATTCAAATAACCAGTCAGAACACAGAATAAGATTGACATAACCAGTTAGAACACAGAATAATATTCAAATAACCAGTTAGAACACAGAATAAGATTGACATAACCAGTTAGAACACATAATAAGATTGACATAACCAGTTAGAACACAGTCTCTATTATCTTAGTCTTAAGAGTTTAATAGCTTTCCTAACACACAACAGAAGATCAGCTTTTAACATCCCCCAGGCAGTCAATGAAGTGGTTGGAGTATCACATGATTAAGTGTGCCAACATAAAATGGTCAACTACAATTGGGCCTGTTGACCAAATGTAGTAAGTGTGGTAGAGGAGATTTATTATCACAAAACAAAATGGTCAACTCCCATGGAGTCCATTGACCAACTGCAGTTGTTGTGTTTGAAGTGTTTCTTTAAAAGAAATAAGAAGTCGCATATAGAAAATATTTAATTCTATACCGATTACATTCATGTTATTTTTATTATTATTATGATACCAATTCCTTTTCCAGGTTGGTCACCTTTTGTCCACAAAGGTCTGGTAAGTCAAGAAAGATATTTCCAAGTGTATTTTGGGGACAAGACGCTAGTGTCTAAGGTTTTGTTGAAACAGTTTGGTCCTGCCAAAGCCAAGACACTGAGGCTGCGTTACAGCAATGATGGCTATGCCTGGACAGAGCGCAATGATAATGTGGTAAGTCAATTTGAATTGGTGGTTGTATGTGGTGGTTATACGTGGTGGTTATTTGTAGTGGTTATATGTAGTGGTTATATGTGGTGATTATATGTAGTGGTTATATGTGGTTGTTATATGTAGTTGTTATATGTTGTAGAGAAAAGAACGGTTTGTATGTGGTGGTTATATGTGGTGTTATATGTGGTGGTTATATGTGGTGGTTATATGTGGTGGTTATATGTGGTGATTATATGTAGTGGTTATATGTGATGGTTATATGTAGTGGTTATATGTGGTGGTTATATGTAGTGGTTATATGTGGTGGTTTTTTGTAGTGGTTATATGTGGTGATTATATGTAGTGGTTATATGTGGTTGTTATATGTAGTGGTTATATGTTGTAGAGAAAATAGCAGTTTGTATGTGGTGATTATATGTGGTGGTTATATGTGGTGTTATATGTTGTAGAGAAAAGAGCGGTTTGTTTGTGGTGGTTATATGTAGTGGTTACATGTAGCTGTTATATGTAGTGGTTATATGTAGTGGTTATATTTGGTGGTTATATGTGGTGGTTATATGTTGTAGAGAAAAGAGCGGTTTGTTTGTGGTGGTTATATGTAGTGGCTATATGTGGTGGTTATATGTAGTGGTTATATGTAGTGGTTATATGTAGTGGTTATATGTAGTGGTTATATGTAGTGGTTATATGTTGTAGAGAAAAGAGCTGACTTTAAGAGTGGGGTTTTTCACTGAAATTTTTATTGATTTTGTTTTTATTTTAATAAAATTAATTGATGGAAAAAAAAGTCATTGATCAATTATGTTTTCATACATTAATTTATAGAACTTCTATTTAAAACTTATAATTAGTCTATTTTTTAAAGTTTTTTGTATACTTTTGACCCTCTAGAGTTCAGTGGCATTACAGGGAGGGAGTTGGGGTTTGGATGCAGGGCGCACCAGGTGACACCAACTCTAAGAATGCTTTTGCTAGAGTATAAAACTTTGAAAAATAAGATTAAAAATTTGAATTGGATTTCAAAGCTGATTTTTTTTTTGTTTTACTTAGATGTCACCGAGTTTAACATTAACAATCAGTGAGGAAGAGTTAACTGTCCCTGTCCCTCAAGAATCTCGTTTCTTACGTGTGATGATAACTGACCTTGACAACAATGAGAACCAAGGAAGTTTTCAGTTTGAGTTTTACGGCTGTAAGGTATCCAATGATGGGCCTGCAGGTAAGAGTCTGTCTGACTTAAATTGATGGCCAGGTTTTTATTTTATAAATGTTCATTTGAGGCCCTATTGGCTGCTAGCACAGTTAATAACTAAAAAATGAAACAATGAGGATTATAGTTTCTTAGGTCCATAACAAGTTATATCCTGCACTGCAAACCCTGTTATATTGTGCACTGCAAACACTGTTATATTGTGCATTGTAAACCCTGTTTAGAGTGCACTTTTAACCCTGTTATTTTGTGCCCAACAAACCTTTTTATATTTTGTACATTAAAATTGCTATATTTCGTAAAGCTAACCCTTTTATGTTGATGGCGGTAAAATTTGTTATATCGTGCATTAGATAACTTTTTATATTGTGTAAAGATTAACTTCAGTTTCTGATTGTCTTGACCATTAGTTAATCATCTTTGTTTGACCATTATTTTATCATCTTTGTTTGGCTATTGTTAACAAATGTGATGTTGCTGTTTTCAGAACCATGCTCAGCTATCATGGCAGCACCGACTAAATGTAAGTTTCTCTTTGTTTACATCCATAATTGTAGAACTTATCTAATATATGAGTCCAAAGTAGTACAACTTAACTAATATATGAGTCTATAGAAGTAGAACTTCACTAATATATGAGTCAATAGCAGTAGAACTTAGCTAATATATTACGAATCCATAGTGGTAGAATGTAACTAATATTTGAGTCCATAGTAGTAGAACTTAACAAATATATGAGTCCATAGTAGTAGAACTTAGCTAATATATGAGTCCATAGTAGTAGAACTTAGCTAATATATGAGTCCATAGTAGTAGAACTTAGCTAATATATGAGTCCATAGTAGTAGAACTTAGCTAATATATGAGTCTATAGTAGTAGAACTAATCTAATATATGAGTCCATAGTAGTAGAACTTAGCTAATATATGAGTCCATAGTAGTAGAACTTAGCTAATATATGAGTCCATAGTAGTAGAACTTAGCTAATATATGAGTCCATAGTAGTAGAACTTAGCTAATAATGAGTCCATAGTAGTAGAACTTAGCTAATATATGAGTTCATAGTAGTAGAACTTAGCTAATATATGAGTCCATAGTAGTAGAACTTAGCTAATATATGAGTCTATAGTAGTAGAACTAATCTAGTATATGAGTCCATAGTAGTAGAACTTAGCTAATATATGAGTCCATAGTAGTAGAACTTAGCTAATATATGAGTCCATAGTAGTATAACTTAGCTAATATATGAGTGCATAGTAGTAGAACTTAGCTAATATATGAGTCTATAGTAGTAGAACTTATCTAATATATGAGTCCATAGTAGTAGAACTTAGCTAATATATGAGTCCATAGTAGTAGAACTTAGCTAATATATGAGTCCATAGTAGTAGAACTTAGCTAATATATGAGTCCATAGTAGTATAACTTAGCTAATATATGAGTCCATAGTAGTATAACTTAGCTAATATATGAGTCCATAGTAGTAGAACTTAGCTAATATATGAGTCCATAGTAGTAGAACTTAGCTAATATATGAGTCTATAGTAGTAGAACTAATCTAATATATGAGTCCATAGTAGTAGAACTTAGCTAATATATGAGTCCATAGTAGTAGAACTTAGCTAATATATGAGTCCATAGTAGTAGAACTTAGCTAATATATGAGTCCATAGTAGTAGAACTTAGCTAATATATGAGTCTATAGTAGTAGAACTTAGCTAATATATGAGTCCATAGTAGTAGAACTTAGCTAATATATGAGTCCATAGTAGTAGAACTTAGCTAATATATGAGTCCATAGTAGTAGAACTTAGCTAATATATGAGTCCATAGTAGTAGAACTTAGCTAATATATGAGTCCATAGTAGTAGAACTTAGCTAATATATGAGTCCATAGTAGTAGAACTTAGCTAATATATGAGTCCATAGTAGTAGAACTTAGCTAATATATGAGTTCATAGTAGTAGAACTTAGCTAATATATGAGTCCATAGTAGTAGAACTTAGCTAATATATGAGTCTATAGTAGTAGAACTAATCTAATATATGAGTCCATAGTAGTAGAACTTAGCTAATATATGAGTCCATAGTAGTAGAACTTAGCTAATATATGAGTCCATAGTAGTATAACTTAGCTAATATATGAGTCCATAGTAGTATAACTTAGCTAATATATTATGAGTCCATAGTAGTAGAACTTAGCTAATATATGAGTCTATAGAAGTAGAACTAATCTAATATATGAGTCCATAGTAGTAGAACTTAGCTAATATATGAGTCCATAGTAGTAAAACTTAGCTAATATATGAGTCTATAGTAGTAGAACTTAGCTAATATATGAGTCCATAGTAGTAGAACTTAGCTAATATATGAGTCTATAGTAGTAGAACTTAGCTAATATATGAGTCCATAGTAGTAGAACTTAGCTAATATATGAGTCCATAGTAGTAGAACTAATCTAATATATGAGTCCATAGTAGTAGAACTTAGCTAATATATGAGTCTATAGTAGTAGAACTAATCTAATATATGAGTCCATAGTAGTAGAACTTAGCTAATATATGAGTCCATAGTAGTAGAACTTAGCTAATATATGAGTCCATAGTAGTAGAACTTAGCTAATATATGAGTCCATAGTAGTAGAACTTAGCTAATATATGAGTCCATAGTAGTATAACTTAGCTAATATATGAGTCTATAGTAGTAGAACTTAGCTAATATATGAGTCCATAGTAGTAGAACTAATCTAATATATGAGTCCATAGTAGTAGAACTTAGCTAATATATGAGTCTATAGTAGTAGAACTTAGCTAATATATGAGTCCATAGTAGTATAACTTAGCTAATATATGAGTCCATAGTAGTAGAACTTAGCTAATATATGAGTCCATAGTAGTAGAACTTAGCTAATATATGAGTCCATAGTAGTAGAACTTAGCTAATATATGAGTCTATAGAAGTAGAACTTAGCTAATATATGAGTCCATAGTAGTAGAACTTAGCTAATATATGAGTCCATAGTAGTAGAACTTAGCTAATATATGAGTCCATAGTAGTAGAACTTAGCTAATATATGAGTCCATAGTAGTAGAACTTAGCTAATATATGAGTCCATAGTAGTAGAACTTAGCTAATATATGAGTCCATAGTAGTAGAACTTAGCTAATATATGAGTCCATAGCAGGGTTGGCATATATTCAAATCTTCAATTTTATTATTTGCAGTGACCGAATTCACACGGCGATCTTTTTTATATACAGGGACCAAGTTATTTGTGTGTGATGGTATTCAGGGCAGACAGTGAGTTGCTTTATCCAGTTGGGGAAAATATCCCAACAGTTTTGTATTTCTGTTACTAATCTAGAGTTTATAGGCCTACTTTATTCTGAGTTTTATAAACTGCCTGGGAAATCATATCTTGTTCTACTATTTCCTGGATTAACCAATCATTTTTTACTATTTAAGAAATGTATTTAAACTTAAATCTCATGACTTAGTTAATTTATATTTTAAAACTTTCCATTTCTGACTATATAAATCAATCAAGAAGAAAATTATTTAGCAGAAAAATTGCATATTTCATGTACTTAAAAGCTAATCTAAAGTAATTGATTTTGGTCAAGTTATATCTATAGTTGCATTTACTTCTTTGTCTCTTTATCAGTATAAGAATGTGAATTTTTTGTCATAGTGTTTGTACAGCTTAACAACAAAACTAAAATGGCCTGAAGCTCAATTAATATTAGTAAATTAATCAAAAAATTTATTTGTAATTTTTATTCTTCTCCACTTTAACAGACGCATTCAACAAAGGTGTTTTTTTTCTTCTAATGACGCCACCTGGGAAGGTTTGTGCCACAATTGAGTTTCATTATGGTCTTATTATTTTTAGTGAAGAATTCTGTTACATCCACTTTAATTATGTATTATGCTTGCTTTATAATATTGCTCTAGTCTTAAAATTCTTAGCCATTAGCTAAAAATAATTCAAGTTAAGATAAAATTCAGTCAAAGTACAGCAATTTATTGTGACTTTCAAAGTCCTACAAGTTATCGTGAATGTCAGAGTCCAGCAAGTTATTATGAATGTCACCAGATAATAAGACACGATAATTTTGGGGAAATTAAACATCATAGTTTAAGTTTTAATTAAAGACAAAAATATTGCCATGATAACAGGCTGATTTGTTCCATTCCATCTCAGAACTTGATAGCAGAGTGGGCAGTATCTTGGGAATTGAGTCAGGAGAAGCAAGACTATTTGCAGTGTCTTCCAATGGACTTCATTATATGAGTTCAGTCAATGGAGTGGACTGGTACACTTCAGTTCCTAGTGACTACGCCACTTCAAAAGCTCTGGCCACTTTTAAATCAGCCATTAAAGTAAGTTGTTACAAATTTCCAATGAAACTAACGTTTCAAGTTTAATGGAGAATACAGACTGCTGCTTTAACCTTTCAGCAGGGGCGTTCTTTTCGCAACGAGTCTGGGCGTGGTGTATCAACTTGATATCACTAATGTGGGACTGGTTAAATTAGTTTATTTTATAGTAATTTTGTAATAATTTGTTTTTTAAATAATTAAACCAACTAACAATATAAAATTCATCCCAAATATGTTTTTTTTTTAAATGTCCTCTTATATCTCTAAGATTATTATGATCAAAAATGTTCCTACCAACCATCATGTTAGACAGCAGAAGTAAGCTGAAATATATAAGGATCAGTTAAAAAAGTAAATTTCCAGAGCAAAAAAATAATACAATAGTCAAACTTCAAAAAAGTAACGTGCAAAGGCGTAGTGTATCAGTTTGAACAAAACAGCCAAAATGTGCACTCTGAAATCGCTTTTCTACACACCAAACGGCCTTGGCCTAACCAGGAAAGGAAAACATTAAGCTACTGATTAGTAGAGCTTGCTAACATCTCTCATTAACGTGTGCAAAACAAAAAAGGTTGGCTTGTATCATTCTGATCAAGTGCACCCTACGGAAAGTTAAATATGCTTCCAAACTTAGGTTGGCTTGTATCATTCTGATCAGGTGCACCCTGCGGAAAGTTAAATATGCTTCCAAACTTAGGTTGGCTTGTATCATTCTGATCAGGTGCACCCTGCGGAAAGTTAAATATGCTTCCAAACTTTATATCTGATTTGTATAAACTTTGAATGTTAAGACAAGTGAGACCGCTTATTTTAACACAAGTGAGACCGCTTATTTTAACACAAGTGAGACCGCTTATTTTAACACAAGTGAGACCGCTTATTTTAACACAAGTGAGACCGTTTATTTTAACACAAGTGAGACCGCTTATTTTAACACAAGTGAGACCGCTTATTTTAACACAAGTGAGACCGCTTATTTTAACACAAGTGAGACCGCTTATTTTAACACAAGTGAGACCGCTTATTTTAACACAAGTGAGACCGCTTTCTTAGGATAAACTGTATGTAAAGATACCAATTTTATTGTATGACTTGACTGAAAACGTCTTCATGGCTTGTGTCTCAGGTACCAGTTAATGACGCACCAGAGCTGAAACTTGCTACTCCTAGTGCTCCATTTATTGATGGTGTTTATGGAGGTGAGTTATCTATGGTTACTATTTTGGAAAATTTATTGAGGCGAATTTATCCAGATTTGCTATATTTGATGGTGTTTATGGATGTGTGTTATCCAGATTTGCTATATTTGATGGTGTTTATGGATGTGTGTTATCCAGATTTGCTATATTTGATGGTGTTTATGAATTTGTGTTATCCAGATTTGCTATATTTGATGGTGTTTATGGATGTGTGTTATCCAGGGTTACTATTTTTTAAAAAGCTTTAATAAAAAGTCTGCCATTAAGTGATAATGTGGGATCAGATTGATACCTGTGAGAAATAAGCCATCTTTTAGCTCATATAGTACCTCGGAATTTCTAAAAACTTTCTTCAATGGCCTACCATCAATCATTATCATATATAAAAGTCATATTTTAGATGGACCTGCTATCCATTATCTAACTTAAGGGTCCTATCTCTGATTGACCTACTACCCATCATCATACATAAGAGACCTATCTCAGCTGGACCTATTCATCATTGTACATAAGAGACCTATCCTAGATGGACTTACTATCCATCATGGTACATAAGAGTTCTATCTCAGATGGACCTATTATTATAATAAGAGAAACTCTCATGAAACAAGCCATCTTTAGAATTTAGAATGATTGAAATAAGCAATCATCTGTTTTAGCTTCAAACTCTATTAAAGTGTAACACTATCATCAATACATCTTGGATGACTACGTAATCATCAAAAATGATTATATTTAGAATGTCTTATGTTTTATGAAAACTTTTTAAAATAATGTTTATATTTCTTTCTTTTATTAGCAACAAATGACGGAATAAAGAAAGACAATGCTGGTTGGAAATTAATCTTTTCATGGAGTGCTTCTAACTGCTGCCAGTAAATGAGACCTGACAAATTGAGATTTCAATATTAAATGTAGATAGTTTAATGTAACACTCTCAACACTTGCAACTTGATAGTTTAATGTAACACTCTCAACACTTGCAACTTGATAGTTATTATAACACTCTCAACACTTGCAACTTGATAGTTATTATAACACTCTCAACACTTGCAACTTGAAGGGGGCACATCATTTTTACTTTTATGTTCATTCTTTTTTACTGGAATTAGAATTGAGCATTTTATTAAATGCTTCATCATTATACCATTTTTTAATGATAAAAACAATTGATTAATTTCAATCTCTATTATGAAATGTGTTAACATGTATTTGGCTAATTTCACAAAATCTTAACAAAGAAGATCTCTAAAGGATTAGACGTCCTCAATAGTTACTATAGATAAAATTTCAAATACCATTTTAAAAAAACTTAATACAATGATTTTTTATTATTATTATTATTATTACTGAAAATGTAATGAATTTTTTATATTCGTGATCAATTTTTAAAATGTAATATTGTTGTCAGTGTATATTTATTATTAAATAGATCACCAAGCTTATCAAATTTTCTTTGACATGCCGTGCTGAAACTTAAAGCTGAAGTGTGAAATTTTCAAGATAAAAAAAATTAAATTTGAAACTAACTACAATTTAGATTGCAACCAGAGAAATTAGCAGGAACATAATTTAAATATAAATAAATTTCCTATGTTTATCAGAAACTGGCACTATAAAATAAGTGAAATTTGTTTATATAAATAACCCCAACTAACAATGACCGCTTTACGAAAGAGGTCAGCATTGAATAATTGAGCAAATAGCAGTCATTAGGCGCCTCATAATGTTGTGTTAGGAAACAGATTTAATTTACTTTGAATTTTCAAACTATTCAATTCTACACCAGCCTGGATATTAACATATAGACAATTAGTAGAAAAAATCAACTTGTCAATTAATATGACACCATTTGTACCAAAAAAGTATTCTCAGTACTCCACTTAGTGCTCACATAGTCATCATACTTGCAGGCCTTGGGGTAAGGTATACTTGCCAGCCATAATTAAATTAACAAGGAGAAATGGGTTAATTTCTTTCTCTTTCAGACAATTCTATAAACTGATATAGGTGGTCAAAGTGACTGGTTGTTTTTTTAAAATCCCCTACCCAGGACAAAAATACGGACAGTCCACTTTTCACCTGTCTACTCCAATCATACCCACTCTGTCTACACCAATCATACCCACTCTGTCTACACCAATCATACCCACTCTGTCTACACCAATCATACCCACTCTGTCTACACCAATCATACCCACTCTGTCTACTCCAATCATACCCACTCTGTCTACACCAATCATACCCACTCTGTCTACACCAATCATACCCACTCTGTCTACACCAATCATACCCACTCTGTCTACACCAATCATACCCACTCTGTCTACACCAATCATACCCACTCTGTCTACACCAATCATACCCACTCTGTCTACACCAATCATACCCACTCTGTCTACACCAATCATACCCACTCTGTCTACACCAATCATACCCACTCTGTCTACACCAATCATACCCACTCTGTCTACACCAATCATACCCACTCTGTCTACACCAATCATACCCACTCTGTCTACACCAATCATACCCACTCTGTCTACACCAATCATACCCACTCTGTCTACACCAATCATACACACTTTGAAACAGGTTCCCTATAGTTGCCTGACACTTTGATAGATGCCTAACAAAGAATGCTTCATCGAGATACCAGAAAATACCTCATGAAAAATCCAGACTGTCGAAATGTTTGTAATAGGATTCAAAGTTTTAGTGAGTTAAATTGTTGACCATGTTGCTGACAGCTTCGTGAAGTAGTAGGTTTACTATGCTGCTGATAGCTTCATGAAGGACTAGGTTTCCTGTGCTGCTGACAGCTTCATGAAGGACTAGGTTTCGTGTGCTGCTGACACCTTAATGAAGGACTAGGTTTATCGTGCTGCTGACAGATTAAACATAATAATGGACAAGACATTTTATTTATCTAATTTTTTTCTCTTTATGTCTTTAGGTAAGATTGCAAAATGATATTCTTAAAAACAAATTCTTGCTTTTTTACAGCTTGATTTGCAGTCTCTCGCGTTCTCTATTTCTATTACCCTCTTCCCTTTCCATTTATCCTTTACTATTTGCTCTATCTTCCTTGAATTCTAGGCCATATCTGCTGAAGGGACCAACCCCACTTTTCCACCCAGTTGTTTTCATGTTTATGTGAAAATCTGCTTTGCTCCCTTGATGGATGATGTTGTTACTGTTATATTTTCAATAAAAAAGTTAATTTATTTTATCATTATCCGTCCATTTCTTATTCCAAAGTTAATAAAGATTTAGATGATTAAATGATGGCATTGGTTTTTTTAAAATATATTATGCAAAATATTATAAAGATATGTAACAAATAATTTAATTGTAATATCAGCAGTACCAAGGTCTTTTCTAGGCCAGGAATCTTTAGGATCACGGGTTTGCCTAGGTCAGGGATCAATAGGACCATAGTCCTGCCTAGGTCAGGGATCAATAGGACCATAGTCCTGCCTGGGTCAGGGATCCATAGGACCATAGTCCTGCCTAGGTAAGGGATCAATAGAACCATAGTCATGTCTAGGTCAAGGATCAATAGGACCATAGTCCTGCCTAGGTCAGGGATCAATAGGACCATAGTCCTGTCTAGGTCAAGGATCAATAGGACCATAGTACTGCCTAGGTCAGGGATCAATAGGACCATAGTCCTGCCTAGGTCAAGAATCAATAGGACCATAGACCTGCCTAGGTCAAGGATCAATAGGACCATAGTCCTGCCTAGGTCAGGGATCAATAGGACCATATTCCTGCCTAGGTCAGGGATCAATAAGACCATAGTCCTGCCTAGGTCAAGGATCAATAGGACCATAGTCCTGCCTAGGTCAGGGATCAATAGGACCATAGTCCTGCCTAGGTAAGGGATCAATAGGACCATAGTCCTGCCTAGGTCAAGGATCAATATGACAATAGTCCTGCCTAGGTCAGGGATCAATAGGACCATAGTCCTGCCTAGGTCAAGGATCAATAGGACCATAGTCCTGCCAAGGTCGGGGAATAGTAAGACTGTTGAAATCAAGATTAAAAGGGGAGAGCCTGCAATCAGGTTAGCACAATATAAAATGAGTCAAACAGAGAAGGGTTAAATCTGAAAATAGGAACGCAACAAAACAACGAACGTGTCGGCAAGAAGCCTTCATCAGCGAACAAAACAACAGAAAAAACATAATACAAGTTTTAAAATATCACTTAGCTTAGAAGTAGTATCCGTGGGCAGCAAATGAATTGCTAGAGCACATACCCGCTTTTTTTTTAAAATTTTGAGTTATTCCCCTGCATAGTTGGCCTTTTAACACATTGAAAGTGTTGAGTGAGCTAACTGACAGCAGTAAAAGCCCTCAGCCCCATATACTATGAGTGAGCTAACTCACAACAGTGAAAGCCCTCAACCCCATATACTATGAGTGAGCTAACTCACAGCAGTGAAAGTCCTCAACCCCATATACTATGAGTGAGCTAACTCACAGCAGTGAAAGTCCTCAACCCCATATACTATGAGTGAGCTAACTCACAGCAGTGAAAGTCCTCAACCCCATATACTATGAGTGAGCTAACTCACAGCAGTGAAAGTCCTCAACCCCATATACTATGAGTGAGCTAACTCACAGCAGTGAAAGTCCTCAACCCCATATACTATGAGTGAGCTAACTCACAGCAGTGAAAGTCCTCAACCCCATATACTATGAGTGAGCTAACTCACAGCAGTGAAAGTCCTCAACCCCATATACTATGAGTGAGCTAACTCACAGCAGTGAAAGTCCTCAACCCCATATACTATGAGTGAGCTAACTCACAGCAGTAAAAGTCCTCAACCCCATATACTATGAGTGAGCTAACTAACAGCAGTAACAGTCCTCAACCTCATATACTATGAGTGAGCTAACTCACAGCAGTAAAAGTCCTCAACCCCATATACTATGAGTGAGCTAACTAACAGCAGTAAAAGTCCTCAACCCCATATATTATGAGTGAGCTAACTCACAGCAGTAAAAGTCCTCAACCCCATATACTATGAGTGAGCTAACTCACAACAGTAAAAACAAACCCACCCCATATGCCATGAATGAGCTCTAATAGAAAATGTTAATCACGCTTTAATGATGGTACTTTACTTCTTTGGTCTTGATCAACACATGATTGAGATCAACCAGTGACAAAATATATTACCTCAACTATATACATTGTGGTAGAATAGAGAAAGGGTATTTCTAGAATCTAGATTTAGATCATCACGCTATAGTGACCACACCGTACCTGCGTAAGACGAAAGCCAGTAAATCTAATCCACCAGGTTGCCGTAGTGCAAGAAACCGCTGCAACTTAGCCGTTGGATTGTGGATACTGGATACTTTCTGAGGCCGGATTCCTAGGACTTAGCCTGCATCAAATAGGACTGGTAATAAAAAGGGTAGGTCGTGGGTTAGACTGCAAACAGGTTATAAAGATGGAAATGAACGAAACAAAGTTTGGGGGGGGGGGAACTTTAAAAAGTTAACACCTGAATATGTTAAAGAACCATTTTACAAACACAAGATCCTGCGCTTCTCAACACAGTCCTTACTGGGAGTTCCCAGCGTGGATGGACACAGAAAGAGGTCATGTGGAGTGCGCTTCTCAACACAGTCCTTACTGGGAGTTCCCAGCGTGGATGGACACAGAAAGAGGTCATGTGGAGTGCGCTTCACAACACAGTCCTTACTGGGAGTTCCCAGCGTGGATGGACACAGAAAGAGGTCATGTGGAGTGCGCTCTTTTTTTGAAGCTATAGCGCCAAAATTATGGAACAGCTTGCCCCAATCTTTGAATGAAATTGAAAATGAAAAAAAAAATCATTTATGAAACATTTAAGGGCTTTTAAAAAAATTCCTCTCTATTTGATGAGATCAGCGTCAGAGCTTCAGAGCTTCAGAGCGCTGGGAGCATGCTAAAATAGCATGGATACAAGTGCTATAAAAGTATTCAATCAATCAAAAAAATATTGTAACTATTATTACTTCTTACAGTGGTCTTATATAGCGCGGTACCCTAGAGCTTTGCGCTGCATATAAAAATAATAGCAAACATAATGATGAAATTAAAAAATTGCATACATTTATTAAATTACAAAACAGCTGTATGCAAACAAAAATATATAATCACCCCACGCACTCCAGAACTCTTTACATGACAAGCGATGGACGGCACCCAGAGTCATCGTTTAACGATCAGAAAGGTTGGGGGGGGGGGGAGGATCAGTCAGGGTAGTAGAGTTTGAAGAGATGTGTCTTGCGTGCAGTTCTGAAGGCCTGGATGAGCGGAATATTGCGGGTGTGTAGAGGGGGAGATAATGCAATGTTGTCTACGTCATTGTTTACACCCGCTGCCAGTGGCCGGATGTTGTAAATAGGTGAGACGGGACGCCGACTCCCTGACAGATGAACACCTTCATAATATTACGCAAGATAAGCAGTGTCCCGTCTATAAACACTTCAGTACAAGCGACCATAAGGTGTCAGCGGATTTTACTATCATTGCTGTCGTGACTTGTGCTAACAAGATGATCCAGACTTATGGAGCCTTGACACCACATGGCATGTAACGGGGGGGGGGGGGGGGGAGCACTAATTTGCATTCTTATATAGCAGGGGTCTCAAACTCGCGGCCCGAGGGCCATTTGCGGCCCGCATGGCGATATTTTGCGGCCCACTACATGACAGCAAAGTTTAGTGTTAATACTGCCGGCGCGTTTTCTCCATTCTCATCTCTATAACGTGACCCTCCACGACGGTTTCTGTCGAACCTCACTGAATAATCTAATTCTGATTGTTATTGTTTCTATAGATTTGAATGTTGATTCTAATGGTAAGAACCGTTTTCAAATCGGACTAAACGTTTTTATTTTATACCATTTTTGAGACAAACATGGCGGCCACAGTGATGCTTTATGAAAGTTTAAAAAGTCAGTTAGTGGGTAATGCACAACCATAATTGTGTCAATCGTTGCAATCTGACACACTATCAAATAATCCCTTTTAAAATTGCCGCTAGTGTTTACGAGTGAGGGAAATTCCGAGCCTGTCAGCTTGGTCACTTTTAAAGTAGGGTTAGCCCAAAAGGCTTTTTCTACTATAAAAAAATCAAAATTCATTCTCCCTACAATAGAATCTTTCTTCGCATCAATAATTCATAAATATTGCCTGATCCTTCATACGGGTTGAACATGTTTTAGCATTTAAAGCCATCATGGAGAAGCATTGGGGGGGGGGGGTGTGGTTGTTTCTGTACTAAGTGATCCCAAATGGCTCATGGTCTTGGCTTTTCTTGTTGACGTTACACATGAGCTAATGTACTCAACAAGAAGTTACAAGAAAAGGGATAGCTTGTCAGTGTTGCCTATGACAATGTCAGGGTATCCTGCACAAAACTTGTGTTATGGTTCTTAGAGAAACATCTGCCATTTCCCAATGTGCTCATGGACTCGGGCACGCCATTCAGTATTAAGTATACTGATGCCATTGCAAAGCTATAGGAAGAATACGGTCACATGTGTTTAAACTTCAAAAAACACAGAGCCACTTTTCAATTTTTTGCTGAACATTTCTCCTTTAAAGTGGGAGATGTCCGCCCATCCACCCCCTCCGGCCCCCACGCGCTTCAAAAGGAGGCTGATTGATCTTCAGGGCAATTCTAAGTTCACGGAGGTGCATGGAAAAACAGACAAGCATGGGCAATTTATGAGAGCATTGCCTTCCCCCTTCCCTGAGATTTCCAGGTTGTTCAAGTGGATCATGTACATTTTTGGGGAGTACCTATCTGCTTGGAAAGCTCTTTTCCACTTTAACAAGTCAAAGTTCAGGGCCAAACTTACTGATGAGCATCTTCAAGCCATACTGAGGGTCTCAGTTGCTTCCTCACTCAAGCCAAATGTTTCACAACTGTGTAAGAAAAAGCGCTGCCAGGTCTCTGTCAACAAGGAGTAGGAGAAAGAAAATGAAACCTTAATGTTTTTATTTGTTATAAATAAATGTTGAGCAGATTGAAACATATTTACTTTATTGACTTTGTAATCGCTTCTTTTTTTGTGTGGAATACTTGATGTGGCTCACTCTCATTCAGACTCTACCTCCTGCGGCCCCCGGATGATTTGAGTTTGAGACCCCTGTTATAAAGTGTGTTACTTGTTATACAGGTTGAATGCATGTTTGTCAACTTTTCAGCCCTATCCCCAATTCTCATTGCTCGATATTAATTAAATTTTATAAAGGATTATACGAAAAGCTTTGTTTTTAGGGGTTGTTTAATTACGAACTTCAAAACGATTGACACAGATTTTTATTTTATACTTGAATTTTAAAATAATAAAATAAATGATAATTAAAAATGAAAAAACAAAATAATAATAAAATAGCCATTTAAAAACAATAAGGCGATTTAAAAAATAAGTGAATAAAAGGGAAGCTATAATGTGAAAAAAATAACCATAACCTTTAACCTCTTGCCTTTAAAATGATTAAAGCTAAATTGTTTGCATATGATATTAGTTGACAAAAAATGTTTACTTAAAGTATAATACCAGTGTTATCTTCAGAGTGAGAAACAAATACTTGTCAAGATTTAAGCCTATCGCAAAATCTGAAAGCGCCCTTTTGCCGTTTTAGTTTCCAAATAAAATTAAAGACAATCATTGTCATTGTCAATCAATATCAAATAAACCGTTCAGTCGCCACCAGCACTTATACTTAAGGCTTAAGGTATTAGTATTAGTATTAATAATTAATTCAATCAGTGATTTTCCGAAACACCAAATCCAAACAGACACTTTCAATCAGACAGTGACAATA
Organism: Lymnaea stagnalis; assembly: GCA_964033795.1. Lineage (NCBI taxonomy): Eukaryota > Metazoa > Mollusca > Gastropoda > Lymnaeidae > Lymnaea > Lymnaea stagnalis. The sequence goes on along the minus strand of CAXITT010000105.1, from coordinate 631,296 downwards.
TTGAAAGTGGTGTGGTAGTGAGTAATTGCAGTGAGTCGAGTGACAAACTTGATCCGAAGAAAGATGGCTTCGAAGGCAACACTGGTAAGTAATAACATGTATCACTATCACGAATTAGCAGTTGTCCAAGAAGACGTAGTTAGTAAGTTATTATTTATTAGTATATTATAATGTATAGGCCTAGTATTAGGTACTTTGATTACTTTGAAAGAAATTTTAACGAAGTGGCTATTCGGACCCGGCTACCAGAAGCCAGAAGTGATGTTTGGATTAAAAAAATGTTTAAAATATTATTGTTGGTTAAGTCTGATAAAATTTGGTATCCAATGAAAGATAATTGAATGGACTATATGTTTGTAAAATTAATTCTTCAGTTATACTAAGTTATACTAAAATAAACTACCACAAATGACATCCGAATAGCATTTAGTCAAAATGGAACCGGATATGCCATGCATCACCGCTATTCGGACTGAAGAATTAGGTTTACAAACATAAATCCATTCAATTATCTTTCATTTGATACCAAATTTTGTATTAGAAACCCAACAATATTTTAAATATTTTTTAATAAACCCAACCTCTCACGTCTGATACCGGGTCCGAATAGCCGCAGCCAAATTTTAATTATTTGTGTAATAATTTTAAATAATGGAATAAAATAAATATATTATATTAAAGGGATAGCTATTTTTAAGTCACTTACTTTGTAGCTCTCCAAAAACACCAATTTCATATTTCTATTTAAAAAAAAAATATGAATAGAACCGAAGTTACGATAATGCTTATTTAAAATAATTATAAGCCGCTTATAAACTTATAGTTATAATAAATAATATATTTGACCCCAAAAACTTTTGATCTACATTTCAGATGTCTGCACTAGTTTTCCCAACAACCTTTTTTATTTTTAAAAATAATTGCATCAACCTTATCTTAACCTTTCAGAAGACAGGAGACATTCATTATTATTATTAGTATTATTATTATTATTAGACATTCACAACCTAATTATACAACATAATGAACAATGAAACTTTTTGCATTACTATTTGTATTTGGATAGTTTTTTTTTGGTATGTTAAAAATATCTTAGAAAAAAATTATTTGTAAAGGCAAAAACAAAAAAAAATAACATGTTGATTGTATTTTAATTAAATATAGGGTCTATGCTTAAGTTAAAAATTTAAATATACTCTTATATTTTATTTGTTAAAAGTAAGTAGATTTAAAAAAAAAAAATAGAATTGAATGCATGGGATTATAAATTAAAAACAACTAAAATCTACCATAAAACTTATATGAGCATACCAGTACTGGTATGTGATTAGATTTTAAAAGGTAATGCCAATGGAGATTTCCTGGCTGTCATTTCCTATGTAGTCTGCTTTACAGAATTCTTGGTCTTTTTGATGAATCCACAATTTTTCCTTCATAAACTTTGAATATACCATCTATGTCTTCTATGTTCAAATCTGTATCATGGCAATGAAAAGGAATTATGCCGATGTCTTCAATGAAGAATTAAAGTTTTCTCTTGTAACTGAAAGAAATAAAATCTTATCATAATCCTAAATCTGGACAATATCTCATTTCTTTTCAATATTAATATATTCAAGTTTTTTTTTGTTGTAAAGCTCATTTCTTTTCTTTATTAGACATATTAAATATTTGTCGATGTAAACTATGTGCTAATAAAATGTAATTACTATGATGATGTTAAGTCTTATTTATTTATTTGATGTCCTTTATTTATATTATACCTCATTAAAACTTTAAAAAATACTAATTTAAATTAGGTCTGTATTTGCAGTTGTAGCAATAGAATAGTATTAGTTTATTAGGTTTAGACCTATAAAATGTTAATAAAGGCATAGGCCTACTATAACTACATTTTAAATTGCATGTCTAGTAAAAGTAAGTGGAAGTAAGCTTAAATTAAATTTTGTGTATTGTATCGATTTCTGTTTTCTAAAATAACATTTCCAAATTTGCTTAGATTTATTCAAATATTTAGAGATTACAGAATATTAAAACTTTCTTATGATTGATATTGAGAGCCAATTCTATTTCTGGTGAAGATTAAAAAAATGACAACATTTTTTTTTTTCTGTCCAGTGATGGGGTATGTGTTAACACCTTAAAGGGCCAACATTCAAGTGAATAGGGTAAATGGACAATATTAAAGTTATCACCGATCCAATTTAGATGGTAAACAACATTTTTTAAGTTCCAATAATGTTAAGTTGCTGAAAAAAAAGTATTAAGGACATTGATAGCTTACAGAATGGTCGAAGTGACCCAGGGAAAATTGGGTTTTCATCTTGGTTAAATTGTATGACAAATATTTTACTTCATTGATTAATTAATTTATTATTATAAAACTGTGTCATAGAGCACACAAAGGCTAATGTTATATTATTAGTTAAGTAAGTCTGTAATCTAGACATTCAGCTTGGGCTATTCAATAATCATGTTTTTTGGGTCTGAAGTTCTATTTTACTGGAAATCCTGCTGTGGACAGTGGAGAGAAGCCTACCTAACTGGGTTTTTGTGGTAAAGAATGAGAGGGTGGGCATTTGGGTGATTTTGTTTTCTTTTTGATGTGCCAGACTGATATTCTTATTATTATTAGTGGTGGTTTTATATGGCGCGGTACCCCAGCCTAGGGCTGGGCTCACCATGCTGTACATACAATTTAACAAACATAATCATGAAATTAAAAATTAACATACATTAATTAAATACAACAAAACAAATTGATATTCACTCCAAAAATTCAAGAACTATTTACATGTCAAGCCATGGACGGCTAACCAGCAGCATCGTTTAGCGGTCAGAGGGGGGTGGGGGGAATCAATCAGGATAGTAGAGTTTAAAGAGATGTCTTTTGAGTGCAGTTTTGTAGGCTGTGATGGTCAGTATAATGCCGATGTGAGGTGGAAGAGAATTCCATTGTTTAGGGGCACAGAAAGAGAAAGATCGTTCATAGTATGTTTTTGTGCCAGTCTTGGCGACAGAAAGAATACGCGCATCTGTGGAGGAGCGAAGCTGTTGAAGGGGTAAATAGACAGAGAGAAGTTTGGTTAGATGGGAAGGGTAAGAATTCGAGAAAAAGTCGTGGCAGAGAACAGAGAGTTTGAAGTCAATCCTTGCGTGTAAAGGGAGCCAATGAAGTGAATGCAGTAGTGGTGTGATGTCATCACATTTTTGTGCCTTTAAAATTAGCCTAGCGGCTAAGTTTTGAACCTTTTGTAATTTTTCTAATAAATGTTTTGGTGAACCTGATAGAAGAGAGTTACAATAGTCCAGACAAGAGAGAACAAGAGCACAGACTAGGGTTTTTGTTGCAATAACTGTGAGGTAGTGGCAGATGGAGCTGATCTGACGAATAGCGGTGTATGCAGAGCGACAAATGTGCATAGAGATGCATATTCTACCAGGTTCACATTTTGTCTTGGACGGATGGGCGGCTTAAGCAACATAAATCAGATGAGATATGGAATCTATGAGTACTCAGCTGTGGTCCAACAACAGTACTTCATTGATCCAAATGACACTGAGGTCCACACACAGAATGTAGAAAACATGTGGATGCATGAAGCGCAAACCAAATAAACAGTTTGGTACCAGCCTCACTCTTTTTCATTATTATTTGTATGATTTCATGTTTCACAATTATCTTGGAACTTATGCATAAACTCAAAATCTGTGTCCTTACATATTACAGTCGAACTCCCTTAATCTTTACGTCGGTTAACTCGCAAAAAGGCGGCCAAAATTGCCACTTAACCTCGGTTATCTTGATCCCCATGACCAATCACTGGCTTTTGAACTCCGCAAGAAGAAATAGCAAACAACAAATAAACAAGTTTTGCATAATGAAAAATAATTATTTATTTCCCAAAATACAGGACCTGCATTTTAGAATGACCCTAGAAGTAATTTAAATAAATATGTTTTAATTCGTGGTTTAAAAACATATTATTAATGATCATAATTTGCTGTGTGCAAAACGTTGTCATGGGCAGATATTCACGGTCACTTGCATAATGGCTATGCCGTGGTACTACATCAGAGGTTTATTCATAAAAGTTTGATGTGTGCCAAAGCTATTAAACCCTTGGTCAGGGAAAGCTTCAATTAAATAGTCATGTGCCAAAGTTGAAAGTTCAAAATAAGTGGTCCCTAAATAGAATTTTAGTAATAAGGGGATGCGTTGCATTATATAAACTGTATAGTCTTTGCGCAAGACACGATCAGCAGAATGAGGCCACAAAATGTGGAGGCTTTGTCCACAGTAGAAAATACCAAACAAACTTGGACTTTAAAAATTCGTAGCTCAAAAAGTACGAAAGTTAAAAAGTTGATTCCGGTTTAATTTTTTAAATTTGAAATTTCCTCTCAATAACTTTAATATTTTAAAAATTACAGAAAACTAAAAGGTGGCCTATAAATCTTCCTCAGCAAATGCAGTGAGATTGAAAAGTTGTATTCATTGTTCTTATTGCTGCAGCAGAAACCATTGACTTTTGAGTGTTAGACCTCAGTATCAGCCTATCAACATAGTCAAAAAGTTCATTTTATCCTGTTTACTTATATAATCAGCTGTTATCTTGACCCCTCTTTACAACACAAATGTTATCTTCTACTGGCTTGAAACGTTTATTTATGAATCACTGAAGTAGTCTCAAGTGCTGGTTTCAGAACACATTATTGCAAAAGGTACACTTAATTTGAGTATGTATTTCAAAATGCATTTACACACTAGTTTAAATTTTTTGATACTTAAATTGTATAATAATAGTGTATCAAGTTGGTGTTTTAAATTTTACTAGCTGTTTGATAATGACTTATGTCTTATGTAGGTGCTTTGAGGTTATTAAAAATATCCTCGTGCAGTTCAAATTTGAGAACCCTTGTCTAGATCGAGTTTCAGTAAAACTTTATTTTACTGATTTATTGAGTGAATATTTTTTGACATTTCCATTTCTCTTTAATTAAACACATTTCCATTTCTCTTTAATTAGACACATGTCCATTTCTCTTTCATTAGACACATTTCCATTTCGCTTTCATGAGACACATTTCCATTCCTCTTTAATTAGACACATTTCCATTTCTCTTCATTTAGACACATTTCCATTTCTCTTCATTTAGACACATTTCCATTTCTCTTTCATTAGACACATTTCAATTTCTCTTTCATTAGACACATTTCCATTATTTTTTAATTAGACACATTTCCATTTCTCTTTAATTAGACACATTTCCATTTCTCTTTAATTAGACATTTTCCTGGCTCAAGTGCAAGATTTTACTTAACTCACACCCAGCATCATTTGTGCGGATTTATTCAACTCAAACATTTGTGAAAGATTTAATTATTTTGAAGTTTAGATATGTTCGCAATCTAAGTGGCTGCACAAGAAAAGAAATTCCTGGGCAGGTAGAGGAACCAATGTGTTCACCATTACTTAGTTCAGACAATAGAACCTAACAGAATAAATAGAAAAAGAATATGTGACTGCACTCATTTGAGTGCAATCAAGATTTGTTTTCATCCCAGGCAGTTTGGGAGTTGAAAAATAACGGTTTAATTTAACTAACAGGGTCAGCAGGAGATCATTTTAACTCCTTTTCTTTTCCCCAGGCAGGTGAAATTGTTTCAGCTTATCGAGATGTGACCAGCTATCCAACTCCAACAAGTGCAGACATTAATATCAGTGAGGGTCAGGCAACTGTTGTCTTACAGACCCTTTGGTCACAGCATGACCTGGACCGTAAAGAAAAAACGACTCTGCTTAGGTCTCATACCATCAACATTGCTACGGGGAGTACTCTTGGAAAACTGGGACCACAGGAAGTGAAAAATGAGTGAGTCTAAGACCAGAAATTGTCTTGATGTAAACATCCTTGTCTAGTAGTGAGACCAGACATTGTCTAGTAGTATGAGTATTATCTGTTCCTAGTACCTGCTGTAATCCAAAATACTCCCAAATGAAAGAGAATTAATCCATAAGAAATATTTGAGATTAAGCTGAAAAATGAAATAAATTATTTCAAAATAGTTCATATAAAATACATTTTGATACTTTATTTTAAAAAAATGTAATTCAACGTAGTCAAATAAATTTATTGTTATCTTTAATGGTGAGAGGAGAGGAAGAAAGTCATTATTATAGGATTACTTTCACTGTCAATAATACATGTAGGGTGACTTTCACTGTCAATAATGCATGTCCCCATCACCACTTGTATCATAAATCAGTCCTTAGCTACCGGTATTGTTCCATCATCTTTTAAAGAGGCGATCGTCACTCCACTATTAAAGAAATCAAATCTTGACCAAAATGTGATGGAAAATTATCGCCCCATCTCAAACCTACCATTTATATCCAAAATATTAGAAAAAGTCGTTCTCCGCCAACTCCTGGATCACCTCATTCAATATGACTTGTTTGAACCATTCCAATCAGCATACAGGGCGCATCACTCTACTGAGACAGCTCTGTTGCGCGTCGTAAACGACCTTCTGTCATCTTGTGATGAGGGCCAGGTATCGATTTTGTCTTTACTCGATCTATCGGCAGCTTTTGATACGCTTGATCACGGCATACTGCTCCAGCGTCTGCAAAAAACGTTAGGTCTCACTGATATCGTCCTGAGTTGGTTCCGATCATATCTGACTAATCGGGTCCAGTGAGTTATTTCAAACGGCCTGACTTCGAAGAAATCCAATATCGAATTCGGAGTACCCCAGGGCTCGGTCCTAGGCCCGGTGCTTTTCACGACGTACATTCAGCCCCTGGGCGCAGAGATCAATCAGTTTGACATGCAATACCACATGTTCGCAGACGACACTCAAATTCATCAATCCGTGCTCCCCTCTAAATTCCCTCAGCTGCTCACTATGACACAGAAGACATTTGAATCAGTTAAGCTTTGGATGACCATAAACAAGCTCAAATTGAACGATGATAAGACTGAGGGTATTGAGTTAGCTGAAACAGTGCGGTACCTGGGTGTCTACCTAGACAGAAGACTTACCTTGGAAAGTCACATTAACATGCTATGCAAGGCGATTTTTCTAGAGCTGCGCAGGATTAGCCACATCAGGCCCTTCCTAACAATTGATGCAACAAAGAGGCTGATGTCTGCATTTGTGCTATCACGCATGGACTATTGCAATTCTCTCATGGTGGGTCTTCCAGCTATGCTCCTTGATAAAATTCAGATAGCACAGAATAATGCGGCTCGAATTGTTCTCCGCAAAAGCAAGTTCGACCATGCAAAAACACTTCTGAGAGAGTTGCATTGGCTGCCGGTGCGTGCTCGCATAGAGTACAAAATCGCAACTTTGTGCTACCGCTGTCTACATGGCCTGGCGCCGTCCTATCTGAAAGAGCTGCTTACGCCTTATGTACCCTCTAGACAACTCCGCTCATCCGACAGTGGCAAACTCTTGACACCACGTGTTCGCCTTGAGACTTGCGGAAAGCCCACTTTCGCATTTGCTGGTCCAACAATTTGGAACACCCTTCCACTCGATCTCAGAAACATCCAGACACTGGAGTCCTTTAAAACCGATTTAAAGACACATTTATTTCGCAAATACCTTCTGGGATGATTGTCTACCATATTTTCCATTTAATGCATATTAGCTGTGTTGCTCACGGTTGAAATGGGTTGAAAGACTTTGACATTGTATGCTTGTAATTAGTTTTTGTAGTGTTGCGTTTGTTTTAAATGTGGTAAATTATAGATTTGTTTTTTGTTGACTTTGTACCGCGCTTCGAGCCTTTGGGGATGAAGCGTGTTTTTGAAATGAACTTTATTATTATTATTATTATTATTATGTAGGATTACTTTCACTGTCAATAATACATGTAGGATTATTTTCACTGTCAATATAGCATGTGGGATGACTTTCACTGTCAATAATGCATGTAGGATTACTTTCACTGTCAATAATAGATGTATGATTACTTTCACTGTCAATAATACATGTAGGGTGACTTTCACTGTCAATAATGCATGTAGGATTACTTTCACTGTCAATGTAGCATGTGGGATGACTTTCACTGTCAATAATGCATGTAGGATTACTTTCACTGTCAATAATACATGTAGGATTACTTTCTCTGTCAATAATACATGTAGGGTGACTTTCACTGTCAATAATGCATGTAGGATTACTTTCACTGTCAATAATACATGTAGGATTACTTTCACTGTCAATAATACATGTAGGGCGACTTTCACTGTCAATAATACCTGTAGGATTACTTTCACTGTCAATAATACATGTAGGGTGACTTTCACTGTCAATAATGCATGTAGGATTACTTTCACTGTCAATAATGCATGACAGCTCTCTTTTTGTCAATGGAATATCTTTCTTTAACAAAGTATCTACCCTTGCTGTGGTCTACCTTTTCAATCTTATTCTTAATAGGGACCATTGTTTCAGTGTAGCTACTAATAACTAAAGAACAGTCACTTCACTTGGACCCAACACACTTGCGTTGACAGCACTATAGTAAATACTACTTGTAAAAACATACGCTAGCCTGCATTTTGAAAATACGATTGAGTCACGCTGACTGTGACCCAGCACAGGAGATGAGTGACAGTTGTTTCGGTCGGCGATCATGTGATGCAGTCACAACAGGCTCTTATTGTGAGACATTGCTTGAATATCAAATCAAAATTTATGAAAGAAAATTTGCTCAGTGAGTAGCATAAGATGTTATTAAACAATTTAATTCAGTAATGAATATAAATTGCTTCCATAAATATCTATCATTTTCAGGTTGTGGAATAAAGTTTCACCTTCTGGTAAACTGAGAGCTGTAGTTCGAACAGGGAAAGACAAGCAAAATGAAGATAAACATTACATAGAAGTAAGTTGTGTCCCTTATATTCTAGGTTTACCAGCTGGACTTGTTTAGCTGGACTGTTGTAGCTTAACTGTTGCAGCTGGACTGTTGTAGCTGGACTTGGACATTTATTTGACTCTGAGATTAATATAAGAATTTGTTCCCTTTTTGAATATTTAAACTAAATTTACTAATTGGTTAAAATAGATGAACTGACTTCACCTCTTAATATGACATTAAGGGTGACTACTTGGCTGACCAGTAATGTTATCATCTCTTAACAAATGGGTTAATGAACGGGTCTAGCATATGACTGAATGCTTCATAGTAAGTGCCGTGAAAAGTTTTAATTAGATAAATCATTATCTATATTAAGCAATCTAGTTGAAATTTTATTTGAAATCAATGGGTGATACAAGCAATAGTGAAATAGTGGGTGATGTTAAGTGACATAGTGAAATCGATGGATAATGTTAAGTGACATAGTGAAATTAATGGGTGATGTTAAGTGACATAGTGAAATTGATGGGTGATGTTAAGTGACATAGTGAAATTGATGGGTGATGTTAAGTGACATAGTGAAATTGATGGGTGATGTTAAGTGACATTGTGAAATTGATTGGTGATGTTAAGTGACATAGTGAAATTGATGGGTGATGTTAAGGGACATAGTGAAATTGATGGGTGATCTTAATTGACATAGTGAAATTGATGAGTGATATTAAGTGACATAGTGAAATTGATGGGTGATGTTAAGTGAAATAGTGAAATTGATGGGTGATGTTAAGTGACATAGTGAAATCAATGGATGATGTTAAGTGACATAGTAAAATTGGTGGATGATGTTAAGTGACATAGTGAAATCAATGGATGATGTTAATTGACATAGTGAAATCAACGGGTGATGTTAATTGACATAGTGAAATCAATGGATAATGTTAAGTGACATAGTGAAATTAATGGGTGATGTTAATTGACATAGTGAAATTGATGGCTGATGTTAAGTGACACAGTGAAATTAATGGGTGATGTTATGTGACATAGTGAAATCGATGGGTTATGTTAAGTGACATAGTGAAATTGATGGGTGATGTTAAGTGACATAGTGAAATTGATGGGTGATGTTAAGTGACATAGTGAAATTAATGGGTGATGTTAATTGACATAGTGAAATCAGTGGGTGATGTCAAGTGACATAGTGAAATTGATGGGTGATGTTAAGTGACATAGTGAAATTGATGGGTGATGTTAAGTGACATAGTGAAATCAGTGGGTGATGTCAAGTGACATAGTGAAATTGATGGGTGATGTTAAGTGACATAGTGAAGTATTCTGTACTGCTTTACTACTAGATTAAAACAGAAAATATACCACACAATAATAATATTGAAATAACACTGAATTAAATAAATAGTCACTAACATTTTCAAATGAATGGTCCTCGAACATAATAGAAATATCATTGCAGCAATAGTGTGTGTTCTGGGGATTGAATTACAGCCAACTAAGAATATTATGTTTGCCAATTATTCATAGGAACTTCCAATTTTCAACACGTTTTTTTGTCCTAGTTAGGTGTTGCTTATCATATACACATTTAAATTACAGCCCAGATTTATTGCATTTTGTCCCTGTTTTTTGTTTATTTGTTTGTTTGACGAAGTGTTGTTTTCAGAATCTGTTTTATCTCACATCTCTATTTATTCACCAGATATTTGACTCTACTCGGAAGCTGAAGACCATTGACATCTTGGCTCTAGAAAAACATGGCAAAATTATTGATAATGATGGTGAGCTCCGTTTATTCCAGTAAACATCTTGTCTGTTTATTTAGTAAACATCTTGTCTGTTTTGTTTAGTAAACATCTTGTCTGTTTTGTTTAGTTTATTAAACATCTTGTCTGTTTAGTTTAGTAAATATCTTGTCTGTTTAGTTTAGTTTAGTAAAACATCTTGTCTGTTTAGTTTAGTAAACATCTTGTCTTTAGTAGCTTTCAGTAAACACCTAATGGAGGAAATTAGCTGCACATTGAAAACTTAAATAATTTGACTATAATTATTTTTCCACAAGGAAAAATAAAAGTTTTTAGGTAACTGCTGAAATGTAATATTTTAAGATAAAATTTAAGAACAATGCCAGACATATTCATTGGCTGAGTTCCTTTCATAGTTCTATTTTCTGAAATGTGACTTATGAAAACAATGTAAACAATTTTTAACAACATATTTTGGATATACAAACACTATATTTGAACATGCAACACTATAAAATATTTAAGGCACCATTAAATCTATAGTATTATGCATCTTTCTAATATGGAGTTATCATTTATCTTTTAGGTCAGTTTGGAAGTTTTGAGTGGTCCTCCTCTGAAGGACACCTGTTGTACCTGGCTGAGAAAAAGAAAGCCAAAACGGGCAGCTACTTTGATCCCAAAGCTTACAAGGACAGCGGCAGTGGGGATGACGACTTACCCAATGAGAAACCAGACCTGGTCCGAAGGGTAGTTTCATTTCTGCCACACTTAGAAATACTTTGATACAAGAATATCATCTCTCACAAAATAATATCTATAATGACAATTTATTGAAATCTCACAAAATTACATTTTGTGTAATTAAATATAGATGGTACTGTATTAAAGATCTGAAACTTGATCCAATCAGTTCATACTAATTCACTTGCTGTCTGGATTAACTTTAATTTGTCAGCTCCCTTAGATGTGCTGCCCTGTTGTTGCACTGTGTCCTGAATATGTTGCACTGTGCCTAGAATGTGATGCACTTTGTCCTGAATATGTTGCACTGTGCCTAGAATGTGATGCACTGTGTCCTGAATATGTTGCACTGTGTCTAGAATGTGATGCACTGTGTCCTGAATATGTTGCACTGTGTCTAGAATGGGATGCACTGTGTCCTGAATATGTTGCACTACGTCTAGAATGTGATGCACTGTGTCCTGAATATGTTGCACTGTGTCTAGAATGTGATGCACTGTGTCCTGAATATGTTGCACTGAGTTATCCTAACACAATGCTAATTGGACATGTCAAGATGGTCATCAAAATATCAAAATCAATGTATGCGTGCATGCTAATGAGACTATACATGTTTATCACTTTTATTTAGGAAATAATAATAATTTTTTTCTCCTTCTTTTAGACAAAATCTACTTTTATTTTATTCTGAATTGTTTGAACACAGGGAGATGAATTTGAACATATTGAAACTTGGGGTGAACAGCTAACCGAACGTGTCCATCCAGTTGTGTGTGTCCTTGACATTGAGTCCAACACAGTCAGTGTTTTAGAGAATATTCCAGATGATGAGTCAGCCGGTCAGGTTTGTATTACCAGAAAATTAATGCACACATCAACAAACCTTAAAGCCTTTATCATTTTAATCTTTTGATGGGCATAATTCTTTGATGGGGATAATTCTTATATGGGGATAATTTCTTAGATGGCATTATTCTTAGATGGGCATAATTCTTAGAGGGCATAGTTCTTAGAGGGCATAATTCTTAGATGGGGATAATTCTTATATGGTCATAATTCTTTGATAGGCATAATTCTTAGATGGCATAATTCTTAGATGGGCATAATACTTAGATGGGCATAATTCTTAGAGGGCATAATTCTTAGATGGGCATAATTCTTAGAGGGCATAATTCTTAGATGGGCATAATTCTTTGATGTCTCCCAAACCTCCAACTGGTAGAGCTGCACTTGATGGTGTAGTATGGAGAATACTGAATGTACAAAACTAGTGTTCAGTGTTCATCTTTAAAGTAATGGCATTTTCAAACCTGTGTTAACGTACTGCCAATTTGACATGAACTTGTCATTTGAAGCCAAGTTGAAATGAACTTGTCATTTGAAGCTTTGTTGACATGAACTTGTCATTTGAAGCCATCTTTACATGAACTTGTCTTTTAAAGCCAACTTGACATGAACTTGTCATTTGAAGCCATTTCACTTATTGAACAACTGGACCAGGAAAACAAAGACCAACTTAGAATTAGATTAAACCAATGATATGACATGCTTATATCTAGGCCATGTGGGGACCAGATGATGCCGGTATTGTTGTCTGCACCTGGAAGCACTCCCCCTATCGCCTTGGTCTCAAGTTCTGCTGCCAGAGAAAGTAAGTGTCTGATTCTAGCTTCAGCTTTAAAATAAGTTAATGGTCATGATGCCTTACAATTGCCACATCAATCTAAGCTAAACTCTACATTGTGATGTAACAAAGTCCCTGAAGATATTGTATGGATATTTTAAGATCATCCTCCACAGGTGTTTTAAAGATTAATTAGTGAGGAGCATAAAGTGGGAAATTATAAAGAAGAAAGTTTTTGTTTTAAATGTATAGTTTTCTGAAAAATGGTTAAAATGATGTATTATCTGTTCATTACAGGAGTGCTCTATATTATCTGGACTTACAAAAGGGCTCATTAGGTAGGCCTGCTTTCTTATACAAATCTTCTATACAGTCAGCTACATCTAAACCTTCTATACTGTGGAGAGACCAGGCCTGGGTAGCCGACCTGGGGGTCCAGGGGTGAGGGAATTCACTCAGTATGACTGTCCAACTGTCGTAGGGTGTCAGATGACACCATGACGAAGCTAGTACTACCTTGATGGTGACAGTATTATAAATCAGGACATTGGAATGAAGAGGTGGGTGGCCAGCATGGGCGCCCGCAGGCACTTGGCCCCCCCCCCGGATTGATTAGATAAAAAAAATTTAGACAAAAATAGACAACAAATTTATCAAAGTAAGAGAAAATAAAGAGAAAGTAACTAAGTTGATGTCCTGTCTGTTCGTTGACCATACAAATACGCTACAGTAAATTAAAACTATATTAAAACATTACTAAAAAATTTTTGCCCCCAGAAAGTTTTCTGCGGGCACCCATGCTGGCCAGCAAATGAGTACGGTAATGTCAAGGCAAACCGAGGGTGGGGGAACTTAGGCAGGGCAGACTGGCGCCGTCCACAACTGTGACAGGTTATGAGATTGCACCAGAACGAGGCTAGTGTGACGGTGATGGTGCTGGCAAGTTAATGTTCATTTAGACAGAGGGAAGTGTTCGGTTCATTTTAGTACCAGAGATGTAGAAATAGATATCCCTGGGAAGGAATCTCTAGAGACGCCACGACCTATTTGGTTATGGTTACTTATAATAGCGGACCGTTAGATGGGGCTAAGGAGAACTCAACCAGGCGGGAAAGTAGACTGTTGGGGTAGAACTCAGCCGGACAGGAGTAAAGGACAGTGTGGAGACCACAGTAAAGAGACGTGCTGTGAATGTCAGAGCTGAGTGTGAGACGAGTCAAAGTGAATTGAAGTAGCAGAGAAAGACAAGATCAAGGGCTGTAACCATCGTCGAGTTGTCTGTTACTTGATTGTTGAAATACAAGTTACAGTAGGATCAAATGTTATCAGCCAAACAACAAAATAGAGAAATGAAAGTAGAACAGAGACGAGCCAAGGTGCTCTACAATACTAAGAATCAATTTTAATAAATCTTAAATACAGTCTACACCTAAACCATCTATACCAAGAATCAAAGTAAACAAATCTTATTTACAATCAACTTCATCAAAACCTACTACACTAAGAATCAAAGTTAACAAATTTGATTAAAAATCAAGTACATCTAAACCTACCATACTAAGAATCAAAGTAAACAAATCTTATTTACAATCAACTTCATCTAAACCTACTATACTAAGAATCAAAGTTAACAAATCTTATTTACAATCAACTTCATCTAAACCTACTACACTAAGAATCAAAGTTAACAAATCTTATTTACAATCAACTTCATCTAAACCCACTACACTAAGAATCAAAGTTAACAAATCTTATTTACAATCAACTTCATGTAAACCTACTATACTAAGAATCAAAGTTAACAAATCTTATTTACAATCAACTTCATCTAAACCTACTATACTAAGAATCAAAGTTAACAAATCTTATTTACAATCAACTTCATCTAAACAACTATACTAAGAATCAAAGTAAACAAATCTTATTTACAATCAACTTTATCTAAACCTACCATACTAAGAATCAAAGTAAACAAATCTTATTTACAATCAACTTCATCTAAACCTACTATACTAAGAATCAAAGTTAACAAATCTTATTTACAATCAACTTCATCTAAACCTACTATACTAAGAATCAAAGTTAACAAATCTTATTTACAATCAACTTCATCTAAACAACTATACTAAGAATCAAAGTAAACAAATCTTATTTACAATCAACTTTATCTAAATCTACTATACTAAGAATCAAAGTTAACAAATCTTATTTACAATCAACTTCATCTAAACCTACTACACTAAGAATCAAAGTTAACAAATCCACCAAAGTTACAGAGCCCTGAAATATATCCCTGGACGTAAGTGGTTTATATCATGAGAACCCTTAGTTTGTTTGTACTGGCCCCTAGGCTTTTTCAACAACTTTACATCATGAGAACCCTTTGTTTGTACTGGCCCCTAGGCTTTTTCAACAACTTTACATCATTTAGAATACATTTAGAATACATTTGGAATACATTTTGGAGTATGTTTGGAATACACTTGGAATACATTTAAAGTACATTTGGAAACATTTGAAAGCCTAATTTAAATTACAGTTTTCTATGTACTGATGAAGGTACAGAATAAATATGACAGTAGCTTACTGATTACAATGATTATGTCTTCAGATGTACTGATTTCAATGACTGTGTCTTTAGATTTACTGATTTCAATGTCTGTGTCTTAAGATGTACTGATTTCAATTATTGTGTCTTCAGATTTACTGAGTCAAGATGGACGCGCTGTGAGATTTCCCCGCTTCAGCCCTGACATGAGTAAACTTATTTATCTGGATGTACCTGAAGGAGGGCCCCACAACCAATGTGCACGTCTTGTCAAGGTGAGAATCACTGGAACTACACTTACCTCATGTCCTCCATTTTTTATCAAATCTAATGAAACTCTTACAGCTTTTAGTTACAATTACCAAAGTTTTGGTGCATGCAGATATAGAATTCTGTGAATCTGTCTGCTTCTTTCATTGTTAAATTTAATGGTTAATTTCTTGATCTAGATTGACTGGGCAACTCGCAACCGACAAGTTGTTGTTGATGAGGTGAAACATGCACCTGGTGAGAACTATCACTATCTCTTGTTTTTATGCTTAGCTTTTCACTCTTTCTCTTTAACTACTCTTTACTTTTCTTTACTTTCTCTTTACTTTTTCTTTACCTTCTCTTTACTTTCTCTTTACTTTCTCTTTACCTATTGTGTGCAGTTATACCAACTGCGTGAATTACATGTATTTGTTAAATCATTTGTTCTGTTGTAGAAAGATTCGTATTCTTAATTCACTTATCAGTTAATATAAGACCTCTTCTTTCAGAGAAACTAAATTAGGGCACACTGAATCATTTTTGCATAATTTTATTAAGTAAAATTAAATCACTTTGGATGTATAAATAGTTTTATTGGGACTGGGAAATGTTGAAGCCATCCAATGATAATCCACGACTAAATGTTTCATTTATTTTTAGCTTTCATTTCCTTTTAAATTTATATTAAAATCATGTCTGTCGTATTAAATCTTTTCTTGCATTAAGTACTTAAGTCCGTCCAAAGGCAGACACAAATTCAGTAGACAAAAGGTTGATCCAAGAATTTAGTCCTTTTAAACGTTAAAGGTATCCCAATCATCATTATACAGGTATCCCAATCATCATTTTGGAGGTATCCCAATCATTATTTTAGAGGTATCCCAATCATCATTATACAGGTATCCCAATCATTATTTTAGAGGTATCCCAATCATCATTATACAGGTATCCCAATCATTATTTTAGAGGTATCCCAATCATTATACAGGTATCCCAATCATTATTTTAGAGGTATCCCAATCATCATTATACAGGTATCCCAATCATTATTTTAGAGGTATCCCAATCATCATTATACAGGTATCCCAATCATTATTTTAGAGGTATCTCAATCATTATTTTAGAGGTATCCCAATCATTATTTTAGAGGTATCCCAATCATTATTTTAGAGGTATCCCAATCATCATTATACAGGTATCCCAATCATCATTATACAGGTATTCCAATCATCATTATACAGGTATCCCAATCATCATTATACAGGTATCCCAATCATCATTATACAGGTATCCCAATCATCATTATACAGGTATCCCAATCATCATTATACAGATATCCCAATCATCATTATACAGGTATCCCAATCATTATTTTAGAGGTATCTCAATCATTATTTTAGAGGTATCCCAATCATTATTTTAGAGGTATCCCAATCATTATTTTAGAGGTATCACAATCATTATTTTGGAGGCATACACATTTTATTTTTTTACTTATTTTTTAATTCTCATTAACTGACCTTGTCTTTTCAGATTTGGAGTTTCCAGGTATTTACACATACAACCTGGCCAGACAGGTTTGGTTTGATGACAACATCCACATTGCCATGTCAACGAGCTGGAGGAGTATCAGTGTATGTCAAAACAAGTTGTATTAGAGCAGTGGTTCTCAACCTTCCTAATGCCGCGATGCTTTCATACAGTTCCTCATGTTGTGTTGACCCCCCAACCATAAAATAACTTTCGTTGCTTCTTCATCATCCAGCCATCCCTGTGGCGCTACAGCCCATGTAGGGCTTTGGCCTGCCTCACTACTTCCTTCCACTCAGACCTAACTGAAGCTTTTCTTTTCCATGCTTGGATTCCCAGTTGTTATAGATCATTTTCCACATCATCCATTCATCTAAGCCTAGGTCTGCCTATGAGCCGTTTTCCTCTGGGTTTTGGTGATGCACCCTCTTTACTCTTCAGTCATTTGGCCTTCTCTCTAAGTGCCCTGCCCAGCGTAGCCTGCCATTTTTTTATTTCTGCTACTATCATGAGGTCCTGATATAGACTGTACCATTCATGGTTGGTTCGTATTCTCCATCCATATTAATCCTTTGTTGGTCCATATATTTCCTGAGCACTTTTCTGTCCCATGTGTAATAGTTTTTCTGCCATTTTTGTTAGGGTCCAAGTTTACTTGCATATGTTATAACTGATCTGATCACAGTTTTATAAATAGTTTTCTTTGTTTCTCTTGTAATGTTTTTACTTTTGAGTATTTTCTGACTCATGAAGTATGCCCTGTTTCAGGCTGATATTCTTTCTTTTATCTCTGTTAGTAATTTGTTTATTTCATTTAATAAAGATTCTAGATATTTGAATTGATTTACTTTTTGAAAAGTGTGGTTTTTAATTTTAATGGCTTCATCTTCAATTTCCAGCCCTGCTTGTAGTGATGTGTCATCTAATTCAATAAAGGATTTTGATATGTCTTAAATACTTTTCCCTCGCAGTACTATGTCATCAGCATATGCAAGATACTGAAGGGGTTGATTGTAGAGAGTGCCCTTTGGTTGTGGGTCTTGGGTCTCCCTCAGAAAGTATCCTGTTATTGTTCGTCTGGTGTCAATATGTATGTTTGTAATAACTCTCTCTAATGTTTGGTTAAATAGCATACAAGACAGTGAGTCTCCTTGCCTTGTCTTCGGCCTCGTCTAATCTGAAATTCCCTTGAATATTCTCCTTGAACCTTGAGTTGGTTTAGTGTTTATGTTGTCCTTCTGATTTCCCTTTGTAACATGATCATTCGTTCTCTGTTCCTATCTTCGTCTGTCTCTCTGTATTCATTTTCAAACCAGCTTACTCTATTGTTAGTTAGCTGAAATCCTACTACTTTTTCTGTTGATCTTTTAATGGCATTTCTCATCCTATCCCATTTTTCATTTATGTTGTTTTCCCTGTTCACTTCTTCCTGTGATACTTCATTTTGGTATCCTTTTGCAGTTAGTGGGTCTTTGGTAAGCTTTTGGTAATCATAACGTTTCTCTCTTTGATTACGTCCATTGTGAATTATGTTTATTCTATGCTAATATTTAACCCTTACAAGTAGAGAGTTAGAGTGTGCATCTGCTCCTTGATTGCTTCTTACATCTAGTATATCTGATCCATGTCTCTGATCAATAAGAACATGGTCAATTGGGTTGAGGCTGATTCCATGCTGTGAGTTTCAAGTAACTTAATGTATATTTTTGTGCGGAAACTTGGTGCTGCTACTGACATCCCATTTCCTAAAGTAAAGTCTATGAGTCGGATCCCATTGTCATTGGATTTTTCATGCAGACTTTCCTTGCCAATAGTTGGCATGAACACCTTTTCTTGTCCTATTTTGGCGTTAAAGTCTCCAATCACTATTTTAATATCATGTCGTGGTGCTTCTTCGTGGATCTTTTCTATTGTCTCATAAAAGGATTCTTTCTCCTGATCTTCCAGATATTAGGTGGGACCATGTACATTTATGAATGTTATATTGAACATTTTTCCTTGCACACACAAAGAACACAATCTTTAATTTTCTTGTTTGAAGCCTATGACTGCACTGACTGCTTATTTTTCTACTGCAAATCCAGCTCCTAGAGTGTTAGTGTCTGATTTTTTCCATCAAATTTCTTGCAATACAGCAATATATATTTTATATTTAACCAGTTGATTTACAAGGTTGGCTAAGGCTCCTGCTTTGAACCAGCTTAGTAATATGCAAGTCGCAATCAGAAAATCATGTCCAAATCCAGGCATAGGTTGATTTCCATTGGTATCAGTCTGGGTTTTATTGGGTTGATTGGCTTCCGTAACATTGATTTTTTACATGGCTGGGTTGTAAACCCTGCACGCAACCATCTGGGGGGCTGCCCCTTACAGATCTCTGGGTAGCTGCCTTAGTTTTTCTCCTTAGCCCTTGCGGATCCCTCCATTTCCTACAAGGCAATAGATTCTGATTTTGGTCCGCCCCGGGAATTTTATTTCCCCGGTACCCTCCATATTTGGTGGGCTTTCCATTATCCGCAACCTGGGGAGGCGCACGATGGAAGATCAGTATCTTCGCACAAGGTTGCTTCTTCATAAATAAGTGTTTTCCAATGATCTAAGGCGACCCCTGTGTAAGGGTAGTTCGACCCCTAAAGAGGTCGCTACCCTCAGGTTGAGAACCGCAGTATTAGAGGATATTAATATAGAATTGATGTATTTGCAAATAAGTTGTATTAGAGGATATTAATGTAGAATCAGTGTATGTGAAAACAATTTGCATTAAAGGATATTAATATTTAATCAGTGTATGTTAAAACAAGTTGTTTTAGAGGATATTAATATAGAATCAGTGTACGTGAAAACAAGTTGTATTAGAGAATGTGAAAACAAGTTGCATTAGAGGATATTAATTATTATTATAGATTCAGTGCAGAGGCGTAGCTAGAGTGTTTTGTGCCCAGGGACAACTTTCAGTTTAAAGTGCCCACCTAACTAGCTGGTGCTCCTAACTAGCTGGTGCTCCTAACTAGCTGGCACCCCTAACTAGCTGGAGCCATGGGACTTCTGTCCCCCCTGCCCTCCCCCCCCCCCTTTTCGCTACGCCTTTGAGTGCATGTGAAAACAAGTTGTATTAGAGGATATTAATATAGAACCAGCGTAACAAGCTGGTGATATTTCTCAACACTTTAATCATACAACATTTTTATAAATATCCTACAACAAAACCAGAAAGTAGTCAGATCTTCATTTTAATGATTCAATCTTCTATCATAAATCCTGTAAAAAAAAATGCAAGTTGAACATATTTATATGTTTTAGATTACATAAAGTTTAACTTAATGAACAAAACAATAGTACAGATGTTATATTTATTGGTTTTAGTTTACGTAAACTTGAGTTTAAACAACAAAACTACTGCACAGATCTTATATTTATAGTTAAACATTTAAAAAAAATAATTTTTTTTATATTAACTTGAATTTAATCAGCTAAACAATTGTCCAGATGTTAAAACCAAGTTGTTCATGTTTCCCCAGGCTGTAATTGTCGTCAACACCGATAATGGAAAGATTACAAGACTTGAAGTGGACACTGCCGATACACAAGCAAATATCAACCGTGAGTGTATTTGTTAAATATGCTCTTTTCACATTAAATAATATCCGAATAATTGGTTCTATAAAGGAGATCAAATTATTTTATACTTAATAAAACAAATATATCTGCGGAATAAGTTAGAAAATAATTTATGTATAGGAAGTAATTAAAACATCATTTAGTTAAAATAATTAAAACATCATTTAGTTAAAATAATTAAAACATCATTTAGTTAAAATAATTAAAACATCAGTTAGTTAAAATAATTAAAACATCAGTTAGTTAAAATAACTAAAACATCAGTTAGTTAAAA
The DNA here is from genome assembly GCA_964033795.1 of Lymnaea stagnalis. Taxonomy (NCBI): domain Eukaryota; kingdom Metazoa; phylum Mollusca; class Gastropoda; family Lymnaeidae; genus Lymnaea; species Lymnaea stagnalis. The sequence goes on along the minus strand of CAXITT010000105.1, from coordinate 610,070 downwards.
TAACTAAAACATCATTTAGTTAAAATAATTAAAACATCAGTTAATTAAAATAATTAAAACATCAGTTAGTTAAAATAATTAAAACATCAGTTAGTTAAAATAACTAAAACATCAGTTAGTTAAAATAATTAAAACATCAGTTAGTTAAAATAACTAAAACATCAGTTAGTTAAAATAACTAAAACATCAGTTAGTTAAAATAACTAAAACATCAGTTAGTTAAAATAACTAAAACATCATTTAGTTAAAATAATTAAAACATCATTTAGTTAAAATGATTAAAACATCAGTTAGTTAAAATAACTAGAACATCAGTTATTTCAAATAATTAAAACATCATTTAGTTAAAATAACTAGAACATCAGTTATTTCAAATAATTAAAACATCATTTAGTTAAAATAATTAAAAGCTCATTTAGTTAAAATAATTAAAACATCCGTTAGTTGTAATAATTGAATTTGTTTTTCCTTCACTTTCTGTGTCAGCTCAAGCCTCCTATGGATTCCTCGGTGTAAAGAGAAATGTAGTGATGATGTATTACTCAACCCTCAATCAGCCGTACAATTTGGTGAGACTTTTTAAACAAGATGATTCATTGTGTTGTTTTGGAATGTTTTTTTTAATGCTGATTATTTAAGTGTAATCATTGAATTACTGTTGGATGTCATGATTAAATTTTGACTTCATTTTCAATCTTCTATAGTGATAACTTTAATAATTTGTAACCACTGACAGGCTCAGAATAGTTGAGTCTTAAATGAGCGGGGACTTTTCTGGAGTTGTCTGTCATACAGCCAGGCCAACCATATTTGACAGAAAAGCCAGGAAAAATTTATTGGACATTACGACTACAGTAAAATAATGAACATTGCAGAAAATATTCTACTTTATCTCTTCAGCTGTTGGCCCTTATAAACGACCCATTATCTCTTCAGTTGCTGGCTCATATAAACGACCCTTTATCTCTTCAGTTGCTGGCTCATATAAATGACCCTTTATCTCTTCAGCTGCTGGCTCATATAAACGACCCTTTATCTCTTCAGCTGCTGGCTCATATTAATGACCCTTTTTCCTTTCAGCTGTTGGCTCATATAAACGACCCTTTATCTCTTCAGCTGCTGGCTCATATAAACGACCCTTTATCTCTTCAGCTGCTGGCTCATATAAACGACCCTTTATCTCTTCAGCTGCTGGCTCATATAAACAACCCTTTATCTCTTCAGCTGCTGGCTCATATTAATGACCCTTTTTCCTTTCAGCTGTTGGCTCAGGTCAATGATCCCAGTAACTTGTCCAGTATTTCATGGATTTATCCTGATGATCATATGGAGACACTGGACTGGTTGACTTTCAGTGTTCTGGTTCACAAACCTTCTAAGAGTAGAATAAACCCAAAGTATGGTAGGTACACTTCACATCTGGATTAATCTATCTACCTTCATTAGTACTTTCATTATGTGTGGGTTTATACAAAACAATGGGGCAAAACAAAATGTGAGTGAAATTGCAAAAATCCAGCTTTATTATATTATGGATGTGATGTTTTTAAAAGCACTTAAAGCCACACAGTAAATTACAATGACGAATAGTCTCTGTTATATTACAGAAAATGTAGACTAGGAACTTATAGTTTCTATCTCATATTACAGAAAATGTGGACTAAGAACTTATAGTTTCTATCTCATATTACAGAAAATGTAGACTAGGAACTTATAGTTTCTATCTCATATTACAGAAAATGTAGACTAGGAACTCATAGTTTCTATCTCATATTACAGAAAATGTGGACTACGAACTAATAGTTTCTATCTCATATTACAGAAAATGTGGACTAGGAACTTATAGTTTCTATCTCATATTACAGAAAATGTGGACTAGGAACTTATAGTTTCTATCTCATATTACAGAAAATGTGGACTAGGAACTTATAGTTTCTATCTCATATTACAGAAAATGTGGACTACGAACTAATAGTTTCTTCTTCTTCTTCTATATCTTAAGGGCCCACGATCAATTTATTCATCATTTTGGCTCCTATGCATGTAGAGGGGATTTGCAATGTTTATGTGCCTGGGGCTGATGAGGATATTTCAATGATTACAAGTGCTACTTTATGAAGGAATCATGCAATGGGGGTTGGAAGGCTTGAGGCAATAGACACAAATGTGTCTAGTGTTGCCTCAACTGTTCCTTTTGAAAGCTTGTTCCAGTCCCTGATTGTCAAGGGCAGGAATGAGCAGCTCCTATACTGGCTTCTTGCTGGTAGGAGCCTGAATTGCCTGTCATGGCCTCGTCGCTGTCTATGGGGAGAGGGACGAGTTTCTGTTTTATACTGGAACAGTGGACCAGCCTATTATTTATTTTGTACATCATGGAGACCCTGGATTGTCGTCATTGTTCCTCCAAAGGTGACCAGCCTAGTGTTTCCAGCATACTGCCAACATTAGAGGTATTCCTGTATTGGTTCAGGACAAAGCGAGCCGCCCGTCACTGGACTGCCTCCAACCTGTCAATTTTCTTATCAATCTCATATTACAGAAAATGTGGATTATGAGAGTATTCTGTGTCTCCCAAAGCAAAGTCAATCTGGTACATTGCCTCCCCTAATAGTTTTTTCGCATGGTGAGTAAAATGTTTTAATGCATCTCACTGGTACCTTTAGATATGGCTTCTACACTTAGATATTCAGCTGTACACAAAAACATTGACCTGTACTCATAGATGACATAAAGCATAGATATTCACCTGTACACATAAATATTGACCTATACACATAGATACTAACCTGTATACATAGATTAGACTTGTAGACATAGCTACATTTTATATATAGTTATAATTGTTTCTAGTGTGCAGATCATTGTTTCTAGATATCATTGTTTATGATTTCAGCTGACTGCTTTATTTAATCACTTGTTGTATCAACAGGGGGACCCAACTCTGTGTTTGACACGTCATTCAACATTATTTCAGCTTTTTTCTGTACATGTGGATATGCTGTTTTAATGGGTAACTTGTGTGTGGCCACTTAATTATGGCTGATGTACGTGGCCACTTAATTATGGCTGATGTACGTGGCCACTTAATTATGGCTGATGTACGTGGCCACTTAATTATGGCTGATGTACGTGGCCACTTAATTATGGCTGATGTATGTGGCCACTTAATTATGGCTGATGTACGTGGCCACTTAATTATGGCTGATGTATGTGGCTGCTAGATTATGGCTGATGTATGTGGCTGCTAGATTATGGCTGATGTATGTGGCTGCTTGATTATGGCTGATGTATGTGGCTGCTAGATTATGGCTGATGTATGCGGCTGCTAGATTCTGGCTGATGTTTTATGTGGCTGCTAGATTATGGCTGATGTATGCGGCTGCTAGATTATGGCTGATGTATGTGGCTGCTAGATTATGGCTGATGTTGTATGTAACTGCTAGATTCTGGCTGATGTTTTATGTGGCTGCTAGATTCTGGCTGATGTTGCATGTAGCTGCTAGATTCTGGCTGATGTTGTATGTGGCTGCTAGATTCTGGCTGATGTATGCAGCTGCTAGATTATGGCTGATGTATGTGGCTGTTAGATTATGGCTGATGTATGTGGCTGTTAGATTATGGCTGATGTATGTGGCTGCTAGATTATGGCTGATGTTGTATGTAACTGCTAGATTCTGGCTGATGTTTTATGTGGCTGCTAGATTATGGCTGATGTTGTATGTAGCTGCTAGATTCTGGCTGATGTTGTATGTGGCTGCTAGATTCTGGCTGATGTATGTGGCTGCTAGATTCTGGCTGATGTTGTATGTAACTGCTAGAGTCTGGCTGATGTTTTATGTGACTGCTAGATTCTGGCTGATGTTGTATGTGGCTGCTAGATTATAGCTGATGTTGTATGTGGCTGCTAGATTGTGGCCAATGTTGTATGTAGCTGCTAGATTCTGGCTGACGTTGTATGTGGCTGCTAGATTCTGGCTGATGTTGCATGTGGCTGCTAGATTATAGCTGATGTTGTATGTGGCTACTAGATTCTGGCTAATGTTGTATGTGGCTGCTAGATTATAGCTGATGTTGTATGTGGCTGCTAGATTATGGCTGATGTTGTATGTGGCTGTTAATTGTGGCTGATGTTGTATGTAGCTGCTAGATTCTGGCTGATGTTGTATGTGGCTGCTAGATTCTGGCTGATGTTGTATGTGGCTGCTAGATTATGGCTGATGTTGTATGTGGCTGCTAGATTATGAATGATGTTGTATGTGGCTTCTAAACTATGGACGATGTAAATAAATAACAGCAACATAATGAAAGTTGTCAAAATATAATTGATGATTTATAACTGACGTCAATATGTTGCATCTATGTGTTAATAATATTAAGAAGGTTAATCTTTATTTTACCTGTCATCTTATGGTCTGAATAATTTAATGCTGACTTTATTTTTGTCAGTGAATTATAGAGGTTCACTCGGCTTTGGCCAGGACAGCATCCTCTCTTTAACTGGCAATATAGGAACTCAGGATGTCATGGATGTTGAGGTAACTTGTGGTGTTTTCTCTATCTTTACATCACTGGAAAATAACAAGTCCATAAGCACTAGTCCATGAGTGCTCAAGTGATAGGTTGGTTCAATCAAGTTGTAGGTTGCTTTAATCAAATGATAGGTTATTTTAATCAAGAGGTAGGTTATTTTAATCAAGTGGTAGGTCGTGTTAATCAAATGGTAGTTTGTTTTAATCAAGTGGTGGGTCGTGTTAATCAAGTGGTAGTTTGTTTTAATCAAGTGGTGGGTCGTGTTAATCAAGTGGTAGTTTGTTTTAATCAAGTGGTGGGTCGTGTTAATCAAGTGGTAGTCTGTTTTAATCAAGTGGTGGGTCGTGTTAATCAAGTGGTAGTTTGTTTGAATCAAGTGGTGGGTCGTGTTAATCAAGTGGTAGTCTGTTTTAATCAAGTGGTGGGTCGTGTTAATCAAGTGGTAGTTTGTTTGAATCAAGTGGTGGGTCGTGTTAATCAAATGGTAGTTTGTTTTAATCAAGTGGTGGGTCGTGTTAATCAAGTGGTAGTTTGTTTTAATCAAGTGGTGGGTCGTGTTAATCAAGTGGTAGTTTGTTTTAATCAAGTGGTGGGTCGTGTTAATCAAGTGGTAGTCTGTTTTAATCAAGTGGTGGGTCGTGTTAATCAAGTGGTAGTTTGTTTGAATCAAGTGGTGGGTCGTGTTAATCAAGTGGTAGTCTGTTTTAATCAAGTGGTGGGTCGTGTTAATCAAGTGGTAGTTTGTTTGAATCAAGTGGTGGGTCGTGTTAATCAAATGGTAGTTTGTTTTAATCAAGTGGTGGGTCGTGTTAATCAAGACCATCAAACAAAATTAGTTCACCACCCTCGTGTTAATCAAGTGGTAGTTTGTTTTAATCAAGTGGTGGGTCGTGTTAATCAAGTGGTAGTTTGTTTTAATCAAGTGGTGGGTCGTGTTAATCAAATGGTAGTTTGTTTGAATCAAGTGGTGGGTCGTGTTAATCAAATGGTAGTTTGTTTGAATCAAGTGGTGGGTTGTGTTAATCAAATGGTAGTTTGTTTGAATCAAGTGGTGGGTCGTGTTAATCAAATGGTAGTCTGTTTTAATCAAGTGGTGGGTCGTGTTAATCAAGTGGTAGTTTGTTTGAATCAAGTGGTGGGTCGTGTTAATCAAATGGTAGTTTGTTTTAATCAAGTGGTGGGTCGTGTTAATCAAATGGTAGTTTGTTTGAATCAAGTGGTGGGTCGTGTTAATCAAATGGTAGTCTGTTTTAATCAAGTGGTGGGTCGTGTTAATCAAGTGGTAGTTTGTTTTAATCAAGTGGTGGGTTGTGTTAATCAAATGGTAGTTTGTTTTAATCAAGTGGTGGGTCGTGTTAATCAAGTGGTAGTCTGTTTTAATCAAGTGGTGGGTCGTGTTAATCAAATGGTAGTTTGTTTGAATCAATTGGTAGGTTGTTTTAATTTGACATCCTTTAATGTGGCCTGAGATTACTCTCTTATAGCCCTGGCCAATATTTCCGCGGCATGTCTCATCTGGTGGACGTCGCCATAAATCATGTTTTCAAGGCTCTCTGTGACCTGACCCTCCGCCCCTGTTTCACTTCCAGGGCAGTCACCCTCTCGTCGGCCTTGTCACAAAATCGGCAGTTGGGATCCCTTCTGTCATCAAATCTATTGAGGTACCTGCGCGTCGCACAATGACCTGTCCTCATTTGGGTGATGAGGCTCTGCTCTCATCTCTTAAGGTTCCACCAAGGATTGCTTTTGCTCTGTCGCACATTGTCACGGTCATATCGCATGTTTATGTTATGTGTCTGGTTAATAATTGTTTCAGTGAGCAATGATGTTTTCTTTAGGGACTTCCCCGTGTGTCGCACCACTTTTTCTCAGCAATGAAAGCGCTATGACAAATTTCCGGTGGTGCGATATATTGGTGCGGGGAGAATATGAATGCAAAGAATCGTAATGGACATCAGGCTGTATTTGTTTAAAGAAATGAGTGACTGATTTGCTACTATAGTTCCTGGCAATTCACTTGTTCCACAGATGAATAGTATTGTTGCTGGTTGGTTTGTTATGCATTTTGTCTTGGCACATTACATAAAGAATTAAATTATACATTTTACTTCAAACTATATCGTTAAGTTCCTATCAGAGAGAAAGAAAACGGAGTTTAGGCTCTGATTGGATAGTGTTGTTGTCTGTGGCCATTGGAAGAGAGACCTACCCCTAGACAACATTTCGCCACACACTTACTCTGGTATAGCTGCTGTCCAGTGTCTCCTGCACCCCAGCCACTAAGCCTTTTTTCTCACAAAAATTGTCTTTCAACCAAGCTTTGACCCACCAGCTGGGTCATGGGTTTATTGGGTTGCGGCTGAGCCAGTCCTTCTCGTGCAAGATAGTCTGCCCTGTCATTCTGCGTCACCCCAACATGCCCAGTGATAAACTGAAGGACTTTGCATGGATGCTACCTACTGTCTCCAGAATGGCACTAACCATCAGGGCCTCCTTCAAGCCCCTTCCCACACTCTTGAGAGCAGAGGGACGTGAGTCAGTGAAAACCATGATATTGGGGACATTTTTCTCTCTTCACCAGGCGTTTGTGGACTCTCTTAAGGGCGACCAGTACTGCTTCTAGTTCTGCATCGAAGCCTGTTCTATTCTTTCCACTGGGCCTGATAGTTCCTTGGGTGGAGCTATCGTGTGTGGATATTGGATGAGAGCACCATAACCACTGCGGTTTTCCCCGCGAAGCATGAGCCGTCTGTAAAGACTTACCAAGCTGTGCTTTCAGTTACAGGAGAAGTGAGTAAAGAAAACCAGATTAAAGAGACCTTCCTTCATGGTCACGGTCTCGAGGGAGACTTGGTATTACCTGAAAGCAAGGGTTAGGTTCACCTTACTAGTGTGCCGCGCCACGAGGAGGCAAACCCTCCGCCGACAGTTTCATCTAGTGGTAGGTTGAAAATTTAATTCTTATGATGTGTTCACATATTATCATAGAGTTGTGAAATTGATTATCTGACTTTGGCATGCACATGTGTTTGTTTGATCTTTGTTTCAGAGTGCCATGGTGGAGGTGATAGCTAAAGGACTGGTTGATGGCTCAAGGATATTTAAGTTTGGTGGGTCCCATGGAGGATTCCTAACAACTCATTTGATTGGACAATATCCTGTACGTTTTTTTAAACTGCATTCTGATTTGTTTGTGGTTTGGAGTGGCGGGGCCTTATTAACATTGGTTACAATTATAAATAAGGGATTTTTTAAAGCAAGTTTTTCTGCTTGGATTGGAGTTTTTTTCTGTTTTTTGTTTGTTATGTCCTTTGTTAAAATTGTTTGATTTTTAACCACAAACTGTCAAGTGCAGTCATGCTGAGGTATTAAGTATGTTTTAGTAAGTTTGATATGTATCACTAAAATACCCAAAACTAATAAGAATTGAATCCAGAGAGTGAAAATAAGTTAAGATTTTCTGAGAGTAAGTTGGACAAGGAATCATATGGTATGAATTTTGGAATTTTTAGAGCTATGTGAAATGAATATGACAATACAGAAAACTATATCCTTTCAGTTAAGGAAATATAAAATTATTTGAATTTATAGAAATTTTTAAAAATAAAAATATATTCATTTGTGACCTACTAATTTCTTGATATAATGCCTATGTAACAACTGTATATTGTAACCTTTGTAGATGGAAGTTACTCATACAAAGTTAGCTACATCAGTGAGCTGCATGACTTGCCGCTACTAATTGAATAATTCATTCCACTCCTCAAAAACTGTCTACTTTTTCTCTCTTAAGAATAAACAACGTCCAAATGAATCATATACACAGCACTTTATTACATATACTAAGTAAGTCAAATAATTCCTTGATATCAGGATGTCTTTTTAACAATCATAGTTGCAATGCAAAAAATATATATACATAAACACACGTTCAGTAATACTCCATCTAACATTAATTCAATAATCCATTAAAAAAATTCAACATGTCCTCTCACATCCAAGATATCTTGTTCACTCCTGTGCTCTACTTAAAAAACATGAATTCTCCCAACGCTATAAAAACTAGTCCTCCTTTTTCTTGTGTTTTACTTCATTATCATCAAATCACTACGCCATTGTGCCGAGAGAATAGATATTAGTGACGTGTGAAAAATCATAGTTAACTTTGTCTGTTACAGCCTGTTAAAACCTATAGTAGCCATTCTCAACTTCTTTCACAAAAGAATTTAAAGTACTTGCTCAACTATCGTAATTATAACTAGCATAAGTGATGCCGAATAAATTATCTTCAAAATCACTTTCATTAAGAAATATTTTTGCAGGTCCATCTGCGTCATACAAGTTTGCTTTACAAAAAATATGGGGAATGATGGCGCATATCCGGGAGCAGAGTCAGACCGGGTCTTTCTTGCATGTCTCTTTCGCTCTGCAGTCGCTGTTCTACCAACTTCATGTTGTATGGAGCTCCCGTGCAAAGTAGAACGCCATGAAATTCGATCCTTTGCCTGTTCCTCTCACATGTCTGGCTTTGTGTTGAACGCTTTCATTGAGGCTTTTATGTTGTCTTTTAAAGCGTTTTTTCTGTCCGCCAGCAGACCGCTTTCCTTGTTTAAGCTCACCATAGAAAATTCCTTTGGGCAGATGGTCATCTGACACTCTCACAACATTTCCCACCCAGCAAAGCTGGGACTTCATCAAGATTGTGAAGATGCTGGGGAGACCTGCCCGTGTGAGCACCTCAGTGTCTGGGACCCAGTCCTGCCATTTAATGTTGAGGATTTTTCTGAGTCTTGTTGTATGAAAGTGGTTCAGCATTCTTGGTAGACTGTCCACGTCTCACAGGCATAGAGAAGCGTAGGGAGAACAGCCGCCTGATATACCTTCATCTTTTTTTGAGTGTTGATACCTCTCCTGGTCCATACGTTCTTAGTCAATCTTCCATAGGTTGCACTGGCTCTCGCAATATGGAGGTTAACCTCGTCATCGCTGGTTGTGCTTTGGCACAATGTACTGCCGAGATAAGAAAAGCATTTCACAACCTTAAGTCTTTCGCCATATACTTGGATGTTGGGCTCAACATAAGGTCTTCGAGGAGCTGGTTGGTATATGACCTCAGTTTTTTGTGTGTTAATGGTGAGCCCGAAGTTTGTGCAGGCAATAGAAAAGCTTGCGACGCAGCGTTGCATATTCTCTTCTGATACAGCGTTTAGGGCACAGTTGTCTGCATACAGGAGGTCCCTGATGGTGTCTGTCAGGACCTTCGTTTTGGCATGTAACCTCTTGGGGTTGAATAGATTACCATCAGTTTGGTATCTGAGGCCAATGGCAGCGTCTCCCTCTCTGAATGCACTGGTCAGCATTGCGGAAAACATGAGGCTGAAAAGTGTTGGGGCAAGTACACATCCTTGTTTCACACCGTTAGTTACAGGGAATGGTTTTGACGTCTCTCCATTATCCCAAACTCTTGCCTGCATACTTTCATGGAATAGTCGTACCATTGACACGAACTTTCTGGGGCATCCATATTTGGCCATGATCTTCCAAAAGCCCTATCTACTGACAGTGTCGAAAGCTTTGGTCAGGTCTACAAAAGTAGAGAAGAGGTCAACATTTTGTTCCCTGCACTTCTCCTGTAGCTGTCTGGCCGCAAACACCATATCGATGGTTCCTCCTTCCTTCCGGAAGCCACAGCAGCAGCCATAGCAGCAGCCATAGTAGCAGCCAATGATCAGCCATTATGACAGTTTTGGGTTAAACATTTTGCTGTGTTGACTCATTTACATCAAACCCACTGACTTTACAGTGTTGAATCGATTGTATCAAACCCACTGACTTGTTATGGCAAAATAGAAATGATCAATCTGTTCTCTGTCCAGGACACCTTCAGAGCTGCAGCCACTAGAAATCCTGTAGTCAACCTGGCCTGTAAGTATAGCAACTTATCAGACCTTTTCAGTCCAAACAGGCAATAATCAACTTAATCTTATAAATTTATCATATAATGTAATTATCTAATTGTATTAATTAAAAAAAACATTAAACTAACCTAAAAAATGTTCTTAAATAATTTTTTTCCCTTTTTTTAATAATTGTTTGTTGTTTCAAATCATGGTCATCTCCCTTTCCATATGTGGCTTAGAGTCATCAAAGTGTTCCTATAAAATGTAGGATATGCAGAAGTCAGTTCAGATATAATCAGGAACTCAATCTTTTACTACGTTACTAAGTGTAATTTATTCTTTCTAGAATCAGATACTCTTTCTAGAATCAAATGCCTACTTCTAGAATCAAATACCTATTTCTAGAATCAAATACCTATTTCTAGCTTGTTAAATATGAGGAGAAATATTTCAAATAATTGCCTGTAAAAACCATTTTAATTCTTCTTCTCCAGCAAAATATAGTGGAGCAGACAATCCAGACACGTATGTCTGATTTTAATTTTTCTGCATATCCATTTCCTTCTCTTTTACACATTTGAACATATTGCAGTAGTATGTAATAAATCAGACATATTCAAATTATTTTGATTTCAATTGTGTTTTATTTATTGATATTATTGCAAACGTTCAGTTAAACCTGTCAAACCTCTCACTAGGATTTCCTAGGTTTGAAACCTGTCAAATCTCTCAGTAGGTTTCCCTAGGTTTGAAACCTGTCGAATCTCTCAGTAGGTTTCAATAGGTTTGTAGGTTTTCATTGCTCTTGTTCTTTGCCATGTCTCTGGTATTATTACAAAAATCTGAGTTGACTCCACAAGTCTTGCTATTCACTACTCATTTCAGCCATGTTTTCCACAACAGACATAAATGATTGGTAAGTCTGTCTGTATGATTTTTAAGTGTGTCTTTCATGATTTGTTTGTAAGTCTGTCTTACATGACTGGTAAGTGTGTCTTACATGACTGGTAAGTGTGTCTTACATGACTGGTAAGTGTGTCTTACATCATTGGTAAGTCTGTATTACATGACTTGTAAGTTTGTCTTACATGACTGTTAAGTTTGTTTTACATGATTGGTAAGTCTGTCCTACATGATTGGTAAGTCTGTCTATATGATTGTGAAGTCTGTCTTACATAATTGGTAAGTGTGTCTTACATCATTCTTAAGTCTGTATTACATGATTGTGAAGTCTGTCATATATGATGTGTAGTAAGTCAGTGTTTTTGATAAGTCAGGCTTCCAATATTAGATAGATGGAGGCGCACATTAGTTTCGGCACCAAAATTTGGGAGCCATAGGTTTATTCAATTGATTCATTAGAAATAATACTATTCATTATAGTTATCATCATCATTCTCATAAACATTGCCAGAGGCAAAGATAAAAAGAAGTTTGAAAACAAACTAAGGTAATGGTAACATTTACATGATTATTTTTGTTGGACAGTTTAAAAAAGTAAAAATTCTGGAACCCTAGGCTTATTCCATCCATCATGATTGTGATCATAGTCATAGATGTTAGCAGTTAAAGGCTTATTCCATCCATCATGATTGTGATCATAGTCATAGATGTTAGCAGTTAAGGCAATGATTATATTGATGACAATGCTGAAATTTATTTAATCTCCAGGATATTTGCACAAGCTGCCCTTGAGTTTGATTACAGAACACTAGCCGATGACAAGTTGTTGCCTTACTTGTGGCTGTGCTCTCCTATGTCTCACATTGATAAGGTTGGTCAGAAAATATTTTTCTTCACTGTTGGGACAATGGTCCAGTTGACTTTAAATATAAATCTAGTTCATTACAAATTTTAGAACCACTCAAGGTTTGTAAGAACAAGTTTAATGAAATAGTTTAGCTGGTATCTTGACTTATGATAATGATGGGACATGGGTATGACTTGCTGGGACTGTAGCCGTCAACCAATACAAAGGTGACTTACTGGGACTGTAGCTTTTACTCTAAACAACTCAGGACTTGTTGGGAACCTACACAACGGTGACAGTGAATCTCACATCTCTGAGACTTGTTGGGAACCTATACAATTGTGACAATGAATCTCACATCTCTTAGACTTGTTAGGAACCTATACAAGTGTGGCAGTGAATCTCACATCTCTGAGACTTGTTGGGAACCTATACAAGTGTGGCAGTGAATCTTACATCTCTCAGACTTGTTGGGAACCTATACAACTGTGACAATGAGTCTCACATCTCTCAGACTTGTTGGGAACCTATACAAGTGTGGCAGTGAATCTCACTACTCTTGAAATTCCTTTGCCAAGTCCTGTAGATCTGTGTGCATACATTTTTTTGTCACACACATTTTATAGTTACACACATTTAATTGGCACACATCTAGTTTTCGCATACATTTTGCTCTAACATTATTTGCAAGTTTGTGTTATGACAGGTTTAAGATGTTAGGTTTGCTTACAAATCATAACATGACTCTTGGTTCAGGTTTTGTGTTCAGCTAAGATTGACTTACTGTTAACTTGTGAAAGCTATGATTAACTGACTGTTAACTTGTGAAAGCTATGATTAACTGACTGTTAACTTGTGAAAGCTATGATTAACTGACTGTTAACTTGTGAAAGCTATGATTAACTGACTGTTAACTTGTGAAAGCTATGATTAACTGACTGTTAACTTGTGAAAGCTATGATTAACTGACTGTTAACTTGTGAAAGCTATGATTAACACTGTTAACTTGTGAAAGCTGTGTTTTTTTTACTGTTAACTTGTGAAAGATGTGGTTTACTGACTGTTAACTTGTGATTTATTCTTGTCCTTGTAGGTTAAGACACCAATACTTTTAATGATTGGACTAGATGACAAACGTGTGCCACCTGCCCAAAGCTTTGAGTATTACAAGGCATTGAAAGCAAGAAACGTCTCTGTCAGGTTTGTTCATTATCTCTCTGTCATTTTTGTTCATTATCTCTGTCAGTTTGTTCATTGTCTCTCTGTTATTTTTATTACCGGTAATTATCTTTCAGTTTGTTCATTATTTCTGTCAGGTTTGTTCATTTTCTCTCTGTCAACTTGTTCATTATCTCTCTGTCATTTTTTTTTCATTATCTCTCTATTAGTTTGTTCATTATCTCTCTCAGTTTTGTTCATTATCTCTGTCAGGTTTGTTCATTATCCCTCTGTCAGTTTGTTAATTATCTCTCTGTCAGGTTTGTTCATTATCTCTCTGTCAGTTTGTTAATTATCTCTCTGTCAGGTTTGTTCATTATATCTGTCCGTTTGTTCATTATCTCTCTATCAGTTTGTTCATTATCTCTCTGCAAGTTTTGTTCATTATCTCTCTCTCATTTTTGTTAATTATCTCTCTATTAGTTTGTTTATAATCTCTGTCAATTTTGTTCATTATCTCTCTGTCATTTTTGTTCATTTTCTCTGTCAGTTTGTTCATTATCTCTGTCAGGTTTGTTCATTATCTCTCTGTCAGGTTGGTTCATTATATCTGTCAGATTGTTCATTATCTGGTTCATTATCTCTCTGTCAGGTAGGTTCATTATCTCTTTGTCAGGTTGGTTCATTATCTCTCTGGCAGGTTGGTTCATTATCTCTCTGTCAGGTTGGTTCATTATCTCTCTGGCAGGTTGGTTCATTATCTCTCTGGCAGGTTGGTTCATTATGTCTCTGGCAGGTTGGTTCATTATGTCTCTGGCAGGTTGGTTCATTATCTCTCTGGCAGGTTGGTTCATTATCTCTCTGGCAGGTTGGTTCATTATTTCTCTGGCAGGTTGGTTCATTAACTCTCTGTCAGGTTGCTTCATTATCTCTCTGTCAGTTTGTTCATTATCTGGTTCATTATCTCCTTGTATGTTGATTTCTTTCAATTTCATGATTTTTGCAAACGTTGACTGACACTTGATGCATATTTGCAAACATAACCGTGGTAGTTAATACCTGTCCAATTTTGTATTTCTGTTCTTGTTTTTAAATTAATCCTGCCCTAACTGTACTAATTGGTATCACTTTCCTAATTCATAATGTTGCCCTATCTTACCTGTCTATCACTGTTATTCATAAAGTTGATGATGATGATTGAATACTTTTATGGTGCTTGTATCCATGTTATTTTAGCATGCTCACAGCACTCTGATGTTCTACAATCTATTCAAATAAAAAAAGTCTTTAAATGGTTCCTAAATGACTTTTGATCATTTTCAATTTCCCTCAAAGATTGAGGCACTCAAAGTACTCATTTTTTACTTTTACTATGGTACCTCCAATAATGAACTCAATCCATTCCACATGCCAAAACACTACCGATCTTGTGGGATTCCGTATTCAGGCCCATGTTTCTATTCATACCTCATAGTCTCATTCCTTAATGGAGAAAAGAATTTTCACAAAACTAGTTTTTTAACCAATTTGTTAGTTAAGGGGGGGGGGGGGCTGGTTTTTTTCCCAATTTTTTGGGTAATTGGGGCGTTTGTAACCAGGGTTTCCACTTTTTTTGGTTTTTTTTTTAATTTTACTCAGGGGAAGGTTTTTTTTCTATTACTACCTTATAGTCTTCTTCCTTAATGGAGAAAAGAAATTTCAAAAAACTAGTTTTTTAACCAATTTGTTAGTTAAGGGGGGGGGGGGGCTTGTTTGTTATCCAATTTTTTAGGTAACTGGGGCGTTTGTAACCAGGAGTTCCACTTTCTTTAGTTTTTATTTTAACTCTACCTCAGGGAAAGTTTTTTTAAAATTTCAATTTGGTTTCTCATCTGCTGTAAACCAAAAAACTTGATTTTCACAAGCATAAAATGTTCACAAAATTCAAGGACATGTGTTATCTCTGGCATTTCCATATAGATTAGTTGGTTGACAAAAATGGCTGACCTAGCACAGTCATGAAGATAAAGCTCCAAGTTTTGTTTCCTACAGGTGTCTGACTTACCCAAAGAATAATCACAGCATATCAGATGTAGATGCTGAAGCTGACTGTATGGTGAACACCATTGTTTGGTTCAACAATCACTTACCATGATTGGTCACTTCAACTATACACAGTGTGTGATCTGATATTTCAAATAGTATTTAGTACGGTAATAAGTTTATTCAGAATTATGGCAGTATTTTATTTCCAAAAATTGCATTTTAAAATTTGTCCTTGGCCTCTCTACAAATGTGGAGCTTGTATGGGTGAAAAGACAAATGTTCACAAAGTCTGCTGATTATTGTATAACTTTCACAAGGTTTAAAAAATTTCTTTTAATATAATTTATATTTTTTATCAAATTATGATTAAATTTTTGGATCCAATATTCATTGCATTGTTGGAACAAAAGCTGATAATTGCATTCGTTGGAACAAAAGATGTTCAGTGATTTGCTGGATTAAAAGATATTTATTAATCTGTTGGATGAAAAGATGATTATTGATTTGCTGGATAAAATGATGATTACATTGATTTGTTGGATAAAATGATGCTTATCAAATTGTATTGACTGCTTTTTGGATGGGTGGATCAAATGATGAAGATGGAATACAGTACTTAATGCATCAAATGATCATTAGTGAATAGTGGGTTCAAATTATGTAATTTAATATTTGGAACTAAAAATGACCATTTATATTTTTACAAAGAAATAAAAGACTCATGAATAATAGTTTAGTTTGTTTATCTAGTCTCACAGAACATCTTCAGTTGGGTTGGCATGTACCCAGGGGTTGGCATATACCGATCAAGGGGTTGGCATGTATCAAGGGATTGGCATGCACCAAAGGGTTGGCATGTACCGAGGGGTTGGCATGTACCGAGGGGTTGGAATGTACCAAGGGGTTGGCATGTTCCTAGTGGTTGGCATGCACCAAAGGATCGCCATGGATCAAAGGGTTGGTACCTAGAGATTATCTCCTAAATTAGTGGTGGCCAACCCATAAGAGCTTGCAGGCTTTTTTGATAGCCTATAAACCATTCGCTGCCACATGCAATTAAACCTTATATTAAAATAAACACCCAATAAAAACTGTATGGAAATGTATTCTTAATGTATTACACAGAATAAAATACTTAATAACAAAACAGAATGAATCTAATGTGATATCATTTTATCTTTCTCTCTCTTTTCTTTTTAAAATTGATTTTCTTGTCAATTGAATGAAGAACGTATCTGTTTATTGTTATAAACCAGGCTTGCCGCAATATTTGACATGGTGTTGGCCACCGCTGTACTAAAAAGTTAACTTTTACCAAAGATATGGTTCAACCTTCTCAATAAATAAACCCTTGACCGGGGTCTTGATAATAGGAGGCCTTGTATGATTAACAGCACAAGCCAGTTGCCATTACTTTTGTTGGTCACATTCTGATTGACGCCATTCAGTGGACAGTTATGAGTTTATGACGCCTAGGGTGTTGCTTGACTTTACCCCTCACTCACAAAAATAAAGAAACAAACGGAATAAAGGTACAACCAAACATAGAATACCCTTTTACAGTCTTATGCACCCGAAACCCATAGTTTTTAAATAATAAATGGACTGCTTTCAAGCTGTATGACGGAACAAGTTATGTGGAATCTTGAAATATAAAGACAGGACATCATAAAGAAGAATAGTATGGATTTGAGCCTTCCACGGCAGATGGTGTGTGGATATGAGCCTTCCACAGCAGAAGGTTTGTGGATATGAGCCTTCCACAGCAGATGGTGTGTGGATAGATTATTTGATTGAGCATTATTTTTTTAAAATATTTTCGCTCAGTCATTTTCTGGTAAAGTGGTCCCAAAAGTGATGATCGGCTTGTTGCAAGTGAATTGTGTTAATGTCCAGTCTACTTCTGGGTGGACACTGTATTCAATATTAATAGCCCAAGAAAGTATGTGCATTAAATATGTTTTTAAAATTAATAAAATAAAACATTTAATTTTCTTCCAGTCTAAATTTACAGTTATTACATTCGAATTGTCATAGAGTGCTCATCGACATTTAAGCAGTCTTTCTTTTTTTTTGCATAATCATATTGCATTTATGAAATTGTAAATTAGTTTTTACTTAAACTTGGTACCGGCTAATCCTATATTAGCCTATATTAAAAATATTTCGCGTGATTTATTATTCTAGTGAAATAAAATAAAAAACTTCCGATTGACCTGATGGGATTACTAACTACATTTAAACTTCATTAAATTAAATCAATTGAGTTTGTGGTTACATGACTAATTTTAGAAATCTAATTAATAGCATCATTCACCATGTCCTAATTGTAACAGTAAATGTGTTTATTGATTATTGTTTTTCAATTAGTTTGTCATGTCCGTGCGTTTTCAGTGGTTTTAACGGAATGTTTAATATAAAACATGTATTTAAAAAAATCAGTCGCGCTAACTCATTGATAGAAAGACTTTTTTTAAAGATTATTTTAAAATTTTCCTTCTGCCTGAAGTCCGTTGCCGCCAATTGTGCTTGTTTGGAGGTTCACCTCGTTGCTAAGCACAACGGAAATCCATCTCGCATTACTATTTATAGTTCTAACTGATGGAAACCTCGTTTTCGGCATTTATTTTTATACTAGTTTGAACGAGGTACATTGAGGGTCTCATTTTATAATTATACGATATTTCTCTAGGAATTATTTCGCTAAAAAAAGGCTTTCCACCCAATGAATTATTATGAAAGAACTTAAGCCTAATAGACTAATAGAGATTCACAATGTATATCAAACATAAATTATCTCACCTTGCCTCTGATCCTATTATAACAAATCTCATGTTTGAAAGCTTTGAATATGGTACTCGGAAATTTGATTGAAAGAAATTTCGTCAAAGGCAATTAAATCAAACGGAAATTTGGTCCAATCTTTTTTTTTTCAGTTTACACGTTAAAATTGTCTTCAAATTTCTTTTTGAACGCATTATACTATATAGTAAAACAAAATAATGCGTTCAAAAAGAAATTTGGCGCAAAATTTTAACGTGTGAAGTGAAAAAATGATTCGACCAAGTTCCGTTCGATCAATTTTCCATCGACAAAATTTCTTTCGATCAAATTTCCGGATACGTTTGAATATAAATTGGGAAAGAATCTAGAGTTTCCAATCTAACTATGTTTGTACCTGTATGTATAAATCCGGTAGTTAAGTAATAATTTTAAAGAGTATATTCAATTGTTCTTTGGCAAATGTTTGTTCTGGTATGTCCAAAATTTGAGTCAATGTTTCTAGGGTATGTCTACTAAGTGATGAGATTGTAAATATCAAAGAATGAATCCAAGATGAAATAATAAATAAACAGAAATATTTTATTGACATAGTTTGACAGTAATGACAGCTGTCAATTTCATTAACATAAACTAAAGAAAAGACTATGGAAGTCTAAATTATATTCGATCATGGCATGAGTGTGGTTTACGAGTTTATGTGGAGCTCCTAATGCGTGGGGTCACGTGGTACTATCTATGTGACTCTTGTGTGCAGCTTATGAGGGTATGTGGAACTGCTAATGCGTGGGGTCACGTGGTACTATGTGACACCTGTGTGTGGTCACGTTTTACTGCTTATGTTTCTCATAGTGTGTGTGTGTGTTCACGTGACTTGACACAGTACGATTTGTGAGACTAGCAGTCCGGGTCCTGAGGGGACCTGAATGAGAGGACACCATTGCAGCATTTGTTGAACACCGTGTCGTAGGCCTCAGTGCCGCAGCACGACGGCTTAATGCCCTGGCGACGTAAGACTTGACCTTGACAGCAGATCTGAGTTCTGGGGGCATATCTCTGCCAGCCACACCGAGCTAGGGGTGAGAGACAGGGTGGGGTGGAGGAAGAACGTCAGGTGATAATATTGAATGAATAATATATGCAATAAGAATGCAAACATCTATGACGTCAAAATGAATCAGCTCAAAAATCTCAAAGCACCAAGTTTACTGCAGATCTTAAAAACAAAGTAACAATTAATACGAAACTAAGAAACACCTGATTCACCTCGAGAATTTTCGACGTCACAAATAACACCTAAACAAAGATCTGAAAGTTTAATGTTAATATCGCCATGGTGTTATAATAATTATCGCCATGGTGTATACGTTAATGCGCGCACCTGTTTCAGCGGATGTATCGGGTTCAAATCCGTCCAATGGATTTTATTTTTATTTTTTTAAAATTAATATTTCATTTGATATTAATAAATATTATGTTTGATTATTTTAAAAAATTGTTTGTTTACACTTTTTTTTTATGTCCTCGTGATTTATTGATGCATTTTAATTATCACACAAAAAAAAGGGAATAGCTTTTTAAAGGGAAACCATTCACGTTAAACGGTCAATATCGTTCTAATGAATATTTCCATAAACTTCGCCTTCTTACTTATGTGATATGTGCTTATGAAATGAGCTTATGATAAGAGCTTATGATATCAGCTTCAGATATCAGCTAATGATATGTGCTTATGATTTATGATATGCGCTTTTGATAAGAGCTTATAATTTATAACATCCTATTTTTTATTCCATCTTCATTCAAGCATAGACTCAAGGTCTAGCATTTTCTCCCTCTTACCAATCTCTCTCTTCTTTCACTTTATCTTCTTCTTACCTATCTCTCTATCTCATTCTCACCAAGTTCATCTATTTTTTTTCTTTTCTGACTTATATTCTCCTCGAGCTCACGTTCTTTCTGATCCTATCCTAAAATAAATAATCTTTCAGTTTAACTTTCCAGCAAAACTACCATCTTACCTTTACTCCACCCAACAGTTCTACTATCTTACTTCGCCCACCCAGCCGATATACTATCTTACAATCACTCCTCTCAGCTAATATACCATCATACCATTAATTTTCCCAGAAAATCTACCATCTTAACAATTACTTTTTCCAGCAAATCTACCATCTTACCATTACTTCTCCCAGCAGATCCACCTCCAACATCTTCCTGCTGCCTGGGTTTCTCGGTGTATCTAGTCCACGGTGTCACGCCAGGTCCGGCGTCATGCATGTCTCTTTGGAATAATTGATAATTGTGTTGATTGTATCAATATGAATTTAGCATGGTTGTATTTGTATGATTATATCAAATAGAAAATGGCTCCTTTTATTTTTATGATTATATAAGCTAGAAAATTCAATCAGATTTATGTGATTATATCAAGAAGAATATAACATGTCTGTATTTGTAGGATATAATCAACAATAATATTTTTTTTATTTGTATGATTATTTCAACACGAAATTACCATGTATGTATTGTTCTTATTATATGAACAAGAAAAGAGCTTATTAGTATTATTAAATCTACAAGAAGACATCAATGTGGATAGGTTATATTAAAATGAAAATATCTTTAAAAATCAATTCCATATATATATATATATATATATATATATATTTATTTTTTTGACTTAAACTGTTATTCAGGAAAAAAGTAACTAGCCCGCGGTAAATAGAATTAAGACACCCCATTGCGATCCACTTAAAACACCCACCTTGCAACTCCCACTTAAGAGACCCAGGCTTCATTGACAAATGACTATTAATTGCATGTAAATAACTTCACATATTAGATGGTAGCACTATGTTACTAGATAGCCTAAATTAGAAAAGTCTATTCACTTTAACCAGAGACTGCGATTGGGCCCTGGAACTGCATGGAACCCGGGGACTGCATGGAACCCCTGGGACTGCATGGGACCCCTGGGACTGCCTGGGACGGCATGGAACCCCTGGGACTGCATGGAACCGCTAGGACTGCATGGTTCCTATGATATTTAAGAGGCCAAAAGCTGTGATAGCTCTGATAGGAACGCTGCATTACAAAATAACCTACATACATATTAAAACTAAAACTTATGTACAAAATAGCCTACATTACATGTACACTGTAATAGTTCATAAATTATTAACACTACATTTCTCACCTGTGAGAATTATCCTGATACACCGTCATTTTGGGTCTTTTGCCCCTAGGCTTAGGGCGCCTCTTGTCCCCATGAACTGGCTCACTATCTGTGGTGTCACTTGTCTCCTCTGACGTCACCTGCTTGGGGACATTGATGTTTGAGATGGCCGGTATAGAATCGGCGTTGTGGAGCTGCCTGGCTGTGGATCAGTTGTTCGATAGACATTGATAGAGTGGGGGGGGGGGGCGGGTTAATGAAGTCAACATTGATAAAGTTTATAAACACATGTTATTCATCGGTCCTATAAAGGAACTCCTTTTTAAACCCTTTATTTTAACGTTTCTGGACATTGATGTTTGAGATGGCCGGTATAGAATCGGCGTTGTGGAGCTGCCTGGCTGTGGATCAGTTGTTCGATAGACATTGATAGAGTGGGGGGGGGGGGGGCAGGTTAATGAAGTCAACATTGATAAAGTTTATAAACACATGTTATTCATCGGTCCTATAAAGGAACTCCTTTTTAAACCCTTTATATTAACGTTTCCTTTCTTCGTGTGTTTGTAGCAAAATCTTCGGAGGGCTTACTGGCCCACTTCCCGTCAAGCTATCGAACAGAAACATAGAATCGTTGCTGATGACAACACTTTCTATTAAATGTTCAGCCCCTTCCAAAACCCCAGAAAAATCAGCTTTTCCTGTTTTTCAAGTGGAAGATGAATAAAATATGATTTGTATCAATGGTTGCGTGGTTTGGAGTGGAGATTAATTTTGTAGTTGTTGCTATGTACTTTGTAGTTATGGCGTGTTAGGTTTAGATAATATATATTATATATGTTGTCTTTTAGGTTTTATATCATTTCTTGTTTCATTGTTTGGTAACGACCTCTTTTCACCATCATTTAAAAGTTAACACTGGTCCCCAGGCTTTTTTGATGTTTTAACAAAATTTAATATGTTCAAAAGTATTTCTTGATGATTAAAATATCAATTTAAAAAAAACAACAACTCTGCTTTATAAAGACAATTTTAAAAAAATAGTGATACAAACAATGTGATTATCTTTTGAAAAAACATCAACAGTCGTTTAACGGTTTCTAACCCAATAGCCGAAATCCGAGTATCGTGTCACATCCTGGAGCTACGGCTGGGAAGTAACACAGTGGGAATGTGTTGTCGCCCAAATGACCGAGCTGATCCAATCTCTGTGTCCTAGGCCTTAATTTCTGACGGATCCAACCTCTGTGTCCTAGGCCATAATGTCTGACTGATCCATCTCTATGTCCTAGTCTATAAGACCTGACTGATCCAAACTCTATGTCGTAGGCTATAGGACCTGGCTAATCCAACCTCTATGTCGTAGGCTATAGGACCTGACTAATCCAACCTCTATGTCCTAGGCTATAAGGCCTGACTGATACAACCTCTATGTTCTAGGCTATAGGACATGACTGATCCAAACTCTATGTTGTAGGCTATAGGACCTGACTAATCCAACCTCTATGTCCTAGCTATAAGGCCTGACTGATACAACCTCTATGTCCTAGGCTATAGGGCCTGACTGATACAACCTCTAAGTGAAAATATTTTTTTCTGAGAAATTGTACTTAGTTGTATTAGTAGGACAACTCAGTAGTAATAGTAGGACCACTCAGTAGTAGTAGTGGGACAACTCAGTAGTATTAGTAGGACCACTCAGTAGTATTAGTAGGACCACTCAGTAGTATTAGTAGGACCACTCAGTAGTAGTAGTAGGACCATTCAGTAGTAGTAGTAGGACCACTTCATTTAATTACTTGTGTCATTTATTACGAGTGAAATTCACTAGTATTAAGCAGACAACACTGCCAACCATCCATGTGACGTCAAAAGTCGTCTGCCTAACGTGACAGGAAGTAATGATACGTACCTTCTAAGGAGGAGAGCCATGGCGATGGGGACGGTCTGAACCTGCTGTTGTCTGGGAACTGGTCTGGTTTGTGCCATTCCGTTTTTATGGGCGGTCCGAATGGGCTGCCTTCTTTTGTCTCTTCTTTTACAATCCCATTTTTTATTTTACTCTCTGCTGTCGTGGACGGTCTGGTTGTTGTTGTCAGTCTCAAGGTGGTTGTTGCCGGTGTAGAAGTTGGCATCGTCACCGGATTCTTGGACTGTGCGACATCCGGGATTTTCTTCTGACCTGGTTTAAGAGTAATCCACTGATTGACGTCATCAGAGGGTGGTTGAAATGGACTTTGACTTTTGAGATTTCGGTAAATATTCTGACAGTCGATGAACATCACAGCAGAAATAAATAACAATAAATGAATGGTCGCCATATTTTACACTCAAATTTTTTTGCGCCCTAAAAATAAAATCAGAGAAAAATAAAATAATGGCTCACTACCTGAACTGTAGCATGGTTTGAATTATCCAGCCGTCATTATGTAACTATAAACTCGATTTTTTAAAATAAACTAAAATGTTAACTTATTTAAAAAAGTGTTAAGTTTCCAAATGGCAGACAGTTAAAATAATGTTAAGTTTTGGACCGGCAGACACCATGTATGACACTAACTGCCAGCAGACTCCCCCTGTAGCTGTTATAGGTACCTTCTGTTGACCTAAAGGCTCACCTGTGCCAGGACAAGTCAAGTGCTGGCTGTTTGGACGACTTCACTTAAGACAATATTTCCCATCCTGCTGCAAACAACTGACCCTCAACTCCACCGACCATGCAGAGTTGTGGTTCCTAGGTAAACAGGGATGCTCTGCCTCCAGAGTTTGGTTTTATGAAGACGACAAACCTTGTTTGTGTAAGGACTTAGTGGCCGGCTGGTAATGAGACCACTAGGCAAAGGACGGACATTAAATGAGTGAGGCAGTGTACAGCTTTACTGCAGTAACATTTGGAAGAAATGTTTTTTCTGTACTTTGAAGTAGTACACTTTTAAAGAAGTAACTACCAGACTAGCAGACAGTTAATTAAAATATGTTGAGCCTAAAATAAACGGAAGTAGGGAAGCGCTTTCGAAACCTTCAATAGTGGACGTCACGGAACACTGTCATTATTAAAGTCACCTGTGCCCATGACAACCCCGGGAAATTGAAATACACTTGAAACCACGTCGATCCATGGGAATCTCCCTCCCAATCATTGCCGTCTCCCTCCAATCATTGCCAACTCCCACCAAATCATTTCCGTCTTCCTCCCAATCATTGCATTTTTCCTCCCAATCATTTCCGCCCCCCTCCCAATCATTGTCGTATTCCTCCCAATCATTGCCGTCTTCCTCCCAATCATTGCCGCCTCCCTCCCAATCATTGCCGTCTTCCTCCCAATCATTTCCGCCTCCCTCCAAACCATTGCCGTCTTCCTCCCAATCATTTCCGACCCCTTCCAATCATTGCCGTCTTCCTCTCTGTCTGGGGCATCCACTTTTATAATTTATATAAAGTAATTTATTTGTCGCCTCCCTCTCCAATAAAGTCCATATTCTCCTCATCAGATCTTTTGATTGACATCTCTGTCAACTCCTACACGTCTTCTTGGATTGATTACATTCGTCAGTTCTTTCACACGTTGAAGCGTCGTACTATTCTCACTATCAATTAACAAACTCAACTCCTTTTCATAATAACTATAAATTTAATATCTAAGTAAATATAATAAACATCCTATCACTCCAAGGTTCCACTCAAGACTGCCAGCACGACTAAAACATACGTCACAACACTGCATAGACAATACGTCACGACTCAGCATAAAAATACGTCATAAATACAATGGCGGGAAGAGCGTTCACTAACTATAATAGTCAAGCGCGGGAAAAGCGTTCAACAACTAATGAACATAATATTGAGTCGCAACAATTACTAATGAACGCTCATACTCGACATATCCCCCCTCTTTCATTTCAGATTTTACTCAGGGAGTGAAATCGTCACCAGACATACAAAATTTACATCAATTACATCAAGAAGAACCCTTCATCCATATGAATGGTCCTTATCAAAAAACATTATTTAGCTAACACTGAAAATCAAACAGATTTATGATATACTGCAATAAAATAAACAATCCTTCCTACATAATTTTAAATGCAATTCAAGGGTTAAAAATTCATGTACCACAATAAAAATCAGACCATTAAAATTGAATGTCGACATTAATTTTCATTTTTCATACCAATAAAAATAATTATATTTTTATCCCAAAAGTCAGGGCAAACACATCAACATCCCTACTGAAGTTGAAACTACAACTAAGTCAATCCAAATCATATCATCAAAAAGGTGTATTTTAAAATAAAACCAATGGTCATCACTATAAAAACACAAAACTATCTAACATTATTACAGGTGAGAGATGTCTCACCAC
Organism: Lymnaea stagnalis; assembly: GCA_964033795.1. Taxonomy (NCBI): domain Eukaryota; kingdom Metazoa; phylum Mollusca; class Gastropoda; family Lymnaeidae; genus Lymnaea; species Lymnaea stagnalis. The sequence goes on along the minus strand of CAXITT010000105.1, from coordinate 584,388 downwards.
AATTTAAGCAGCCTTTATTTGCTCTTAAATAACACAGTTACAGATGGCGGGACATATCTTTTGTCCGTGGATTTCACAACTTTATGCTTCAACATGTTTATTATTATTAGAATTATCTCTTCCTGTTCTTTTGACCCGTGGTCATAACTCATGTGAAATCTCAGTTTTACAATACATATTTTTAAATTGTTACAAATTGAAAAACGAGTCTCATAAAAAAGAAATTCAAACAAATCAGGAACTTCAAAGCAATCATGGCAATAGTTCATTTTAACAGATTCATTTTGTTTAACAATACAATCAAAAGCCTCACCTCCCAACTCATGGACCTGACAACTCACCTCCTCTTGAAAATCATAAACAAGGGCACCTTTAGAGCTGGCAGCACTCTCTTTAACACTTTCAACATTGGTTTCCAACTTAATGTTAGAGCACTCCTGGCTCTCAAAATCTGGACAACCTTCACTCACATTACTTGGGAATTTATTTTCATTACAGCTATCTGTAACAATATGCGAATTTGAGCAGCCCTGGCTCACATTTACAGGTGATTCATTATCATTACAATTATCCGTAACAATATGAAAATTTGAGCAGCCCTGGCTCACATTTACAGGTGATTCATTATCATTACAATTATCCGTAACAATATGAAAATCTGAGCAGCCCTGGCTCACATTTACAGGTGATTCATCATCATTACAACTATCCGTAACAATATGAAAATTTGAGCAGCCCTGGCTCACATTACCTATTGATTCATCATCAATACAGCTCTCTGTATAAAATTTTGAGCAACCCTTGCTCATAACAACTTGTGATACATTTTCATTGCAGATCTCTGCAGTAACATCAAAACCTGAGCACACCTGGCTCACATTATCAACTAATTCATATTCATTACCAGTACATATCTCTGTAAAAATATCAACATTTGAGCAACCTTTGCTCACATTACACAGTGACTCATTTACATCACAATAATTATCAACAACAATTTTCTCTCCTTCCCCCACCTCAGGGATTACACTCACCTCATCAACTTCACACAAAAAATCAGACACTTCAACTTCAGGACTTACATTATCTGATGGCTCACCATGAGATACAACAAAAATCATGTCCTCAGACATTAGAACAGGGTTCTCTTTGCTTTCAATACAGCCCGTTTCCATAACCACCAGTTTATTACATACTGTGACGCTGGGACAATCCCCTACATACGTCCACCTAAGGTCATTTCCAATGACTTCTACCTTATTAAATTGTCGTCCCCTTTCTTCTTTACATTGGACTTCCTGGGATACACCAACTACTTCAACCTCGTTTTGACATGAATCTAAAGCTATATCTGTACCCTTTGCCACTGGGGGTATGTCAGCACGGTCAACGTTGTCCCTTTTAACGTTAGCCGACGGATCAATTAACAATTCACTGTCATTTCCATTAAAAAAAATTGAGTCGTCAGCAGAGGCAATAATATCATTTTGTTCCTCAGTATCTTTAGCCATGAACCGTGGTTGCGAGGTCGGCTCTTGCCTGGGGTCAGGATCATGAGTATGTCCACCGTTATCCACATATTTGTTTTCACTTACATTAATAGGAAATCTATTAAAATTTTTATAGGGATTCTCACAGTGAATGCTGGCAATGCCATAATATATTTCTTCCCCTTGACTCTCGTCATCGTCACTGTCGCTATAATAATATGCCTGTCTCTTTAAAATAATTTCCCGTCGTTCTGCCTTTAATTTTGCCAGTCTAGTTTCTCTATCAAGTTTATCTAGTTCAAATTGTCTTTGTTTGTCTCTATCTATACGTTCTTCCTCTCTAGCTCTAAGTTCTTCCTCTATGGCTCTAAGTTCATCCTCTCTGGCTCTAAGTTCATCCTCTCTCTCTTCCCGTACGTGTTCTTCGAACTTAACTCTTATATACTCCTCTAGGTTCTCTCCGGTATAACAAAGTAACACACCCACATGCCTAATTTCTTCTAAACTCCATTTCCTACTGACATATCCAGCCATATCAATGCAAATTAAGTGTGATTATACAGTAAACAATAATTATGTTTTAAGGACCAATCGCAGTCTGTTTAAACTAACTCTAACAAAAATCTAAATTCTACCCAGGTAAAAAAAATGTTAATACATAAGTCATAAGAAAAGTAATGCCAAAAATGTTTTAAACAATAAAAATCCAACTTGCCTGGTTCGTGGAAAGTCCTATAGAATTTAAATATTATTCAAAACACACACTTGGCTTAATTAAGTGTCCATGGTTCTTTACTGTCAATAGTTCTCTCACAAACTTCAATTGTCCTATATGGCGATCTTGGGACACAGTCATTGAGGTGTGGGTGACCGGGACGGGTCACGGGACATCGGCAGCTCACTGGACAGAATGTAGGCGAATCGCCGACACTGGACAGTTCGTGGGTAACTCACCAAAACAGGATCGGGCATGTGCAGCTTGATGCAGGACGGGACGTTGGTGGCTCGTTGAAGCAGGACAGGGCGTTGTTCAGCTGGGTGACCGGACAGGGCCACGGACTTCACAGCTCACTGGACACGAAGTTGGTAGCTCACTACCGACAGGACGTAGATAACTCGATACGTGGAGGGGCGTAGTTAATTCACTGGAGATGAACACGAAGTGGGTAGCTACTACCGACAGGACGTAGATAACTCGATGCAGCGATGGTCGTCGTTAATTGCGATGGTCGTAGTTAATTCACTCCAACTGAACACGGAGTGGGTAGCTTGATAACGGACAGGGCGTAGTTAAATTGCTGTAACTGGACACGACATTGGTAGCTTCATACAGGGCAGGACGTAGTTATTTCACTGGAACTGGAAACGAGGTTAGTAACTTGATAACGGGAAGGGGGTTGTTATTTCACTGGAACTGGACACGAGGCTAGTAACTTGATAACGGGCAGGACGTTGTTATTTCACTGGAACTGGACACAAGGTTAGTAACTTGATAACGGGCAGGACGTAGTTATTTCACTGGAACTGGACACGAGGTTAGTAACTTGATAACG
>CAXITT010000105.1:537033-581299 GCA_964033795.1 Lymnaea stagnalis | reverse complement strand
GGAACATGCGACTATGGTTGTAACTTCACTAAAGTTGAATAATAAGAATGTTCTTGTACTTTACCTCAAGTATGAAAATAACGAGGTTCACCAATCCCGGATGAGAAGCCCCCATGTCAACTCCTACGCGTCTTCTTGGATTGATTACATTCGTCAGTTCTTTCACACGTTGAAGCGTCGTACTATTCTCACTATCAATTAACAAACTCAACTCCTTTTCATAATAACTATAACTTTAATATCTAAGTAAATATAATAAACATCCTATCACTCCAAGGTTCCACTCAAGACTGCTGCACGACTAAAACATACGTCACAATACTGCATAGACAATACGTCACGACTCAGCATAAAAATACGTCATAAATACAATGGCGGGAAGAGCGTTCACTAACTATAATAGTCAAGCGCGGGAAAAGCGTTCAACAACTAATGAACATAATATTGAGTCGCAACAATTACTAGTGAACGCTCATACTCGACAATCTCCCTCTCCAATAAAGTCCATATTCTCCTCATCAGATCTTTTGATTGACATCTCCCTCTCCAATAAAGTCCATATTCTCCTCATCAGATTTTTGATTGACATCTCCCTCTCCAACAATGTCCATATTCTCCTCATCAGATCTTTTGATTGACATCTCCCTCTCTAATAAAGTCCATATTCTCCTCATCAGATCTTTTGATTGACATCTCCCTCTCCAAAAAAGTCCATATTCTCCTCATCAGATCTTTGATTGACATCTCCATCTCCAATAAAGTCCATATTCTTCTCATCAGATCTTTTGATTGGCCTCTCTTCCCATAAGAAGAGCATATTCTACTCTACATCACATTGCTAATGCTGTCCTTCGAATACTACATTGCTGATTAGTGTTTTTTTAAAATTGTTTTACTGTTGTTTTTTCGCTGAAATATGCCTCTTGCAGACTAATTCGGTTTTTTTTGTTGTTTTTTTTGTTGCGTCCTTTTTTTCCCCAGATTTTTCCAAGTTTTTGTTTTTAATTTCTTCTATTCTTGGACAAGATGTTCAGTAACATCTTCCTCTCCAAAATAAACAACAAGAGCACATTGCTTCAATTTAAAATTTTGTTTGTAATAATATAGTTAAGATTCTGTATCAATTTGATTGGCTGCGTGTGAAATTGGGATAATTCCTTAAACATTAATTTAAAGACACAACTCTATCAATCATAGCTTGCACCAAAAAGAACACGTAAATAATTTCTGACGTTGGACATGAACTAAAACAGAACTCCCAGGTTAAAAGTTGGCCCCACCCCACCCCACCGCAGGGTCACATTATTTTGTTCTCAGTGGTGTAAGTCATTGACGGAGTCTATGATAATGAAGAAAGGAAATGAAGAGGAGCGCTTTCTTCACCAGTCTCACTGGCTCGCCTTCATCTGAGTGACGTAGACCGTCTCAAGGTCACACTGACCCAATGTCTGAATGATTGTTCGGGAAACGCAATCGATATTCTGGGTTTTAAAAGAAGGGACGAGATTGTGACGTTGTGACGTCGTCGACGTAAAGTGCGTAACGAGTTGATTGGCTGGTTTCATTGATGACGTTGTCACGACTTCCGTGTCCATTTCAAGTACTGGCCATGCCGGACATTTGAATAGTGTCTTATTTGTTTCATATTGCTGTCAGGGTCAAGAAAGTGGCAATTAAGATGCAATGAGTGATTTGTCACAGACTATACAATGAGTGATTTGTCACAGACTATACAATGAGTGATTTGTCACAGACTATACAATGAGTGATTTGTCACAGACTATACAATGAGTGATTTGTCACAGACTATACAATGAGTGATTTGTCACAGACTATACAATGAGTGATTTGTCACAGACTATACAATGAGTGATTTGTCACAGACTATACAATGAGTGATTTTGTCACAGACTATACAATGAGTGATTTGTCACAGACTATACAATGAGTGATTTTGTCACAGACTATACAATGAGTGATTTGTCACAGACTATACAATGAGTGATTTGTCACAGACTATACAATGAGTGATTTGTCCCAGACTATACAATGAGTGATTTGTCACAGACTATACAATGAGTGATTTGTCACATACTATACAATGAGTGATTTTGTCACAGACTATACAATGAGTGATTTGTCACAGACTATACAATGAGTGATTTGTCCCAGACTATACAATGAGTGATTTGTCACAGACTATACAATGAGTGATTTGTCACAGACTATACAATGAGTGATTTGTCACATACTATACAATGAGTGATTTTGTCACAGACTATACAATGATTGATTTTGTCACAGACTATACAATGATTGATTTTGTCACAGAGTAAACAATGATTGATTTTGTCACAGAGTATACAATGATTGATTTTGTCACAGAGTATACAATGATTGATTTTGTCACAGAGTATACAATGATTGATTTTTTCACAGAGTATACAATGAGTGATTTTGTCACTGAGTATACAATGATTGACTTTGTTACAGAATATACAATGAGTAATTTTATCACAGATTACAATGATTGATTTTGTCACAGAGTATACAATGAGTAATTTTATCACAGAGTATATCATGTTGATCTTTCCCTTATGGTATATTATAGAATGTTCGTAAAATATGATTGAAGGAAGTGATTGTAGAATTCAGTGGTAGAATATGACGCACAATGTAATGGTAGAAATTAATGTTTGAATGTTATGTTAGAATTTATTCGTAGAATGTGAATGTAAAATTTAATGGTAGAATGTGGTGGTTGAACATGATGCTATAATGTGATGGTGGATGTGATGTATACTAAGATTACAATTCGATGTTATAAAAGGATAGAAGAATTTAATGGTAAAATAAGTTAGCAGAATGTGGCGTAGAATATAATGATAGAAACGGGTGCAGAATGTGATGTTAGAATGTGATGGCAAAATTTAATGGTATAATGTTATTGTGGTAGTTGGTATAGATGATCATGAAGCGTATATAGTAACTGTTAAAGATTATTTCAGTTGTTTCCTTGATAGACTATTTCAGTTGTTCCCTTGATAGACTATTTCAGTTGTTCCCTGGATAAATATTTCAGTTGTTCCCTTGATAGACCATTTCAGTTGTTCCCTTGATAACATGTTTAAGTTGATCAATTGACGTCATTCTTATTTAACCCTTAAGTACGAAAGATTTACATAAAAAATGTTCAAGAATGTGCGGACGTGAGCGACCAGCCCCCAGGAAATAATTTGAGATAAATCACCGCGTAGCTCTGGGTTAGTGGGGGGTCTAGTTGTGACTGGACCTGGGTTAGCCGGGGTGGGGGGGGTAGAGGTGTGATTAGACTTGGGTTTCTTCGATACAATAAATGGCCGAGTTTGATTGTTCTCCCCCCCAATCAGTTAGATCACATGACCAGCACACGTGACCTATCATGTGACCGATTAATTATTAGCTCAGAGTAGTCGGCCGTGAGCTGATTCTAACCAAGAAAGCCTGGTGTATGGTAGGTTGATAACTTTCTTCGTTGCCATGTAGGGACATAGAAAAACTTAGCTATTGAAGTCTTGGTCAAGATGCCTCTAATGGTTTGATTTCACATTTGAAATGTGGGATGGAATGTGTGTGTTTTTTAAGGAATAGACTTTAATGATATGGACTGGTTAGACTGGTGGCTCATAAAGTTGTAAATATATTTAACTGTAGCGGCCGATATTAGTGTTCTAACAACCACAAAACTGATCTATTAGTGTTCCAACAACCACAAAATGGTTCTATTAGTGTTCCAACAACCACAAAACTGTTCTATTAGTGTTCCAACAACCACAAAACTGATCTATTAGTGTTCTAACAACCACAAAAAGGTTCTATTAGTGTTCTAACAACCACAAAACTGTTCTATTAGTGTTCTAAAAACCACAAAACTGTTCTATTATTGTTCTAACAGCCACAAAACTGTTGTATTAGTGTTCTATTAACCACAAAAGTGTTCTATTAGTATTCTAACAATCACACAACTGTTCTATTTTTTCTACAGGATTTTCACGGGACATAATTTAAAAACATCGAGTTGTCTCGCTTAGTATTAATCAGAATCTTTTTGGTGCCATCCATACAATCGCTATACTATCAGGTTTAGTGTCTGAAGTCTACTGAATATGTCTCTATTGAATAATGTAACATATTTCATTAAAAGGACTAGGATAATTATGAGTTCATATACCCAACATCACTCACACTTCATATATCCAACATAACTAGGACTTCATATATTCAGTATGTCTAGGACTTCATATATTCATTATAACTAAGATTTCATATATCCAGCCTAATTTATACTTATTCAATTAATTGAAGACCAATATGTGATCAAGGTCTGTGACGTCATTAGGTCCCTAGGAGCCTGGTCCGTAGGAAATAACTTGACCTGCTCATTAAGGATATAATTTGTGCTGCTTCATTTTAAAAATGAATTCTTTTTTCTTTTATTTACAGGATTTTACTTGTTACAACAAGCTTAGAGGATTTGCCTGCTAGCTATAGTTTCATATTGCAGGTCAAGTCAGATTGGAGGAGAGGTCTGAGAGGGGGGATCACGCCATAATTGAACTTGATTGCTGGTTATTCTCATCACGGTAGCATTTTCTATGGGTGTTATATGTAGTGAGTTGTGTGTGCTGTGTTATATCAAGTGTGTTATATGTAGTGAGTTGTGTGTGCTGTGTTATATCAAGTGTGTTATATGTAGTGAGTTGTGTGTGCTGTGTTATATCAAGTGTGTTATATGTAGTGAGTTGTGTGTGCTGTGTTATATCAAGTGTGTTATATGTATTGAGTTTATAAGTGGTGAGTTTATATGTAGTTAGTTTTTAAGTGGTGATTTTATATGTAGTGTTTTAATATGGAGTGATTTTATATGTAGTGTTTTAATATGGAGTGATTTTATATGTAGTGTTTTAATATGGAGTGATTTTATATGTAGTGTTTTAATATGGAGTGATTTTATATGTATTGTTTTAATATGGAGTGATTTTATATGTAGTGTTTTAATATGGAGTGATTTTATACGTAGTGTTTTAATATGGAGTGATTTTATATGTAGTGTTTTAATATGGAGTGATTTTATATGTAGTGTTTTAATATGGAGTGATTTTATATGTAGTGTTTTGATATGGAGTGATTTTATATGTAGTGTTTTAATATGGAGTGATTTTATATGTAGTGTTTTAATATGGAGTGATTTTATATGTAGTGTTTTAATATGGAGTGATTTTATACGTAGTCAGTTTATCTGTTAAGTTTATAGGTGCTGCGTTTTTAAATGTTTCGTTACATGTGAGAGAATGTCTCTGATGATAGTGTGTCTCGAACTACGTACATTGGATAGTGTTCTTCAAAGTAGACAAGAAAGACTGGAATCATCTAACTAGTAGTTACCCAGGAATTAAGTGAGAGAGAACACATAATACAGTCGATTAGTGCACGACATTTTGGAATAAAATACCTATTTCTTTTCTTTTCATCATTTCTTCATTTAAGTTGTGAATTACGTTGATAAAATTCATTTTAAGAATTTCTTAATAGTAAAAAAAAATGTATTGATCTGTCTCGAACATGACTAATGAACCACTGTAAATCAGTGCTGAACAAAGTGAAGGACAGGTTGCATGAACATAAATCTTGTCATTACAGTTTGTCACGTGACCGCATAGATCAGAGGTTTGCTGACAAAATGGACTGGGTGGCAGATGATGAAAATATGGAGGAAATAGTTTGTGACCTTGAACTCCAGGTCATCAAAATGTCAGCAATGCGAGCAGGTGAGAGAAGCCGTTTATGTGACTTTTGTACTTTAAAATAAACTCTTTCAAATGAAAAATTCTTACAGTAGCCGACTAAACTGAACAATTCTTATGGTAGTCGAATAAACTGAACAATTCTTAAGGTAGAAGACTGAACTGAACAATTGTTACAGTAGCCGACTGAACTGAACAATTCTTACAGTAGCCGACTAAACTGAACAAGTCTTACAGTAGCCGACTGAACTGAACATTTCTTACAGTAGCAAACTAAACTGAAAAATTCTTACTGTAGCCAACTAAACTGAATAATTCTTACAGTAGCCCACTAAAGCGAACAGATCTTACTGTAGCCAACTAAACTGAACATTTCTTACTGAGGCCAACTAAACTGAACAATTCTTACTGTAGTCAACTAAACTGAACAATTCTTACTGTAGCCAACTAAACTGAACATTTCTTACTGTAGCCAACTAAACTGAACAATTCTTACTGTAGCCAACTAAACTGAAGAATTCTTACAGTAACACACTAAAGCGAACAATTCTTACTGTAGCCAACTAAACTGAACAATTCTTACTGTAGCCAACTAAACTGAACAATTCTTACTGTAGCCAACTAAACTGAACAATTCTTACAGTAGCCAACTAAACTGAACAATTCTTACTGTAGCCAACTAAACTGAACAATTCTTACTGTAGCCAACTAAACTGAACAATTCTTACAGTAGCCAACTAAACTTAACAATTCTTACAGTAGCCAACTAAACTGAACAATTCTTACAGTAGCCAACTAAACTGAACAATTCTTACAGTAGACAACAAAACTGAACAATTCTTACTTCAGCCAACTAAACTGAACAATTCTTACTGTAGCCAACTAAACTGAACAATTCTTACAGTAGCCAACTAAACTGAACAATTCTTACCGTAGCCAACTAAACTGAACAATTCTTACAGTAGCCAACTAAACTGAACAATTCTTACAGTAGCCAACTAAACTGAACAATTCTTACAGTAGCCAACTAAACTGAACAATTCTTACAGTAGCCAACTAAACTAAACAATTCTTACAGTAGCCAACTAAGCTGAACAATTCTTACAGTAGCCAAATAAACTGAACAATTCTTACTGTAGCCAACTAAACTGAACAATTCTTACTGTAGCCAACTAAACTGAACAATTCTTACTGTAGCCAACTAAACTGAACAATTCTTACAGTAGCCAACTAAACTGAACAATTCTTACAGTAGCCAACTAAACTGAACAATTCTTACAGTAGGGTTGATTTGACTTGTTAAGAATGAGTAGCCAACTAAACTGAACAATTCTTACAGTAGCCAACTAAACTGAACAATTCTTACAGTAGCCAACTAAACTGAACAATTCTTACAGTAGCCAACTAAACTGAACAATTCTTACTGTAGCTAACAAAACTGAACAATTCTTACTGTAGCCAACTAAACTGAACAATTCTAACATTAGCCCACTAAAGCGAACAATTCTTACTGTAGCCAACTAAACTGAACAATTCTTACTGTAGCCAACTAAACTGAACATTTCTTACTGTAGCAAACTAAACTGAACAATTCTTACTGTAGCCAACTAAACTGAACAATTCTTACTGTAGCCAACTAAACTGAACAATTCTTACTGTAGCCAACTAAACTGAACAATTCTTACAGTAGCCAACTAAACTGAACAATTCTTACTGTAGCCAACTAAACTGAACAATTCTTACAGTAGCCAACTAAACTGAACAATTCGTACTGTAGCAAACTAAACTGAACAATTCTTACTGTAGCCAACTAAACTGAACAATTCTTACAGTAGCCAACTAAACTGAACAATTCTTACAGTAGCCAACTAAACTGAACAATTCTTACAGTAGCCAACTAAACTGAACAATTCTTACTGTAGCCAACTAAACTGAACAATTCTTACAGTAGCCCACTAAAGCGAACAATTTTTACAGTAGCCAACTAAAGTGAACAATTCTTACTGTAGCCAACTAAATTGAACATTTCTTACTGTAGCCAACTAAACTGAACAATTCTTACTGTAGCCAACTAAACTGAACAATTCTTACAGTAGCAAACTAAACTGAACAATTCTTACAGTAGCCAACTAAACTGAACAATTCTTACTGTAGGCAACTAAACTGAACAATTCTTACTGTAGCCAACTAAACTGAACAATTCTTACAGTAGCCCACTGAAGCGAACAATTCTTACTGTAGCCAACTAAACTGAACATTTCTTACTGTAGCCAACTAAACTGAACATTTCTTACTGTAGCCAACTAAACTGAACAATTCTTACTGTAGCCAACTAAACTGAACAATTCTTACAGTAGCCAACTAAACTGAACAATTCTTACAGTAGCCAACTAAACTGAACAATTCTTACAGTAGCCCACTAAAGCGAACAATTTTTACAGTAGCCAACTAAAGTGAACAATTCTTACTGTAGCCAACTAAATTGAACATTTCTTACTGTAGCCAACTAAACTGAACAATTCTTACTGTAGCCAACTAAACTGAACAATTCTTACAGTAGCAAACTAAACTGAACAATTCTTACAGTAGCCAACTAAACTGAACAATTCTTACTGTAGGCAACTAAACTGAACAATTCTTACTGTAGCCAACTAAACTGAACAATTCTTACAGTAGCCCACTGAAGCGAACAATTCTTACTGTAGCCAACTAAACTGAACATTTCTTACTGTAGCCAACTAAACTGAACATTTCTTACTGTAGCCACCTAAACTGAACAATTCTTACTCGAGCCAACTAAACTGAACAATTCTTACTGTAGCCAACTAAACTGAACAATTCTTACTGTAGCCAACTAAACTGAACAATTCTTACTGTAGCCAACTAAACTGAACAATTCTTACAGTAGCCCACTAAAGCGAACAATTCTTACTGTAGCCAACTAAACTGAACAATTCTTACAGTAGCCAACTAAACTGAACATTTCTTACAGTAGCCAACTAAACTGAACAATTCTTACTGTAGCCAACTAAACTGAACAATTCTTACAGTAGCCCACTAAAGCGAACAATTCTTACTGTAGCCAACTAAACTGAACAATTCTTACTGTAGCCAACTAAACTGAACAATTCTTACTGTAGCCAACTAAACTGAACAATTCTTACTGTAGCCAACTAAACTGAACAATTCTTACTGTAGCCAACTAAACTGAACAATTTTACCGTAACACTGTCGATGGTAGAGTGGGCCTAAGTGTTTTATATATTGAAGAAAGGGATTTTTGGCAACGTGCAGAACATTAGAGTAGAAAAATAATAAGGGGGGGGGGGGCTAAAATTCTTTGCTCACCCCGATTGGCAATAACCATTGCTGCTCCACTGATTGATAGAACTGACAGAAACGACAGCTCGCAGTTAGATAATAACAAAGATACAAGATGCTATTATTTTTTTTAGTTACGTAAGTAGAGCATTTGTTGTTTTAAACATCACACAGAAAACAACACGCATCAAAGATCGCACAGCACACATCACACGTCATACAACAAACATCACAAGTCATACAACAAACATCATAAAATCATCAAAGAAAAAAAATCACATCAATGTAAACATCACAAAACTTAACACACATCACATCAAACATCAAAACACATAACACAACACATAAAACATGACATTACTCAACACAAAAACACACATCACATCAAACATCAAAACACATAACACATCACATAAAACATGACATTACTCAACACAAAAACAAACATCACATCAAACATCAAAACACATAACACATCACATAAAACATGACATTACTCAACACAAAACACACATCACATAAAAATCAATCAATTCCTCATCTATAATAAGTTCACGTCCTACTACTGCCACTGTTATCACTATCAAAGTCAATAATAGTTAACAGTTTGTCAATAAATCAACCAGTAAGTGTTATTGTTATATGACTGTGGACTTGTTACGTGATCTTACTTAACTCTCTAAAATTCACCAAAAATATTTTAAAAATTTATACCTCTACTCATGACTGGTAAACATAAAAAAAAACCAGACAATAGATTCATTTTAACACAGTTCAGTTATAGCTGGCGTACATATCATGTTAGCATATCCCATCATTTTTTTCTAATATATTTTAAACAAGTATGTATAGATTTGAAATATGCCAATCAATGAATGTCCTGTCTGATATAGGACAACGTCGCTAAGTCACTGAACTTTGTTACGGTTACATTAAAAATTAATTATATCTTAAGTTCCACAATCCATTTTGCCTCCCTCCCAATCTATCACTTCAGGTGGGAACCAAACAAACCCATCCATCACTTCAGGTGGGAACCAAAAAAACCCATTTATCACTTCAGGTGGGAACCAAAGAAACCCATCTATCACTTCAGGTGATGTCCAAACAAAACCATCTATCACTTCAGGTGATGTCCAAACAAATCAATCTATCACTTCAGGTGATGTCCAAACAAACCCATCTATCACTTCAGGTGATGTCCAGACAAACCCATTTATCACTTCAGGTGATGTCCAGACAAACCCATTTATTACGGCAGGTGATGTCCAGACAAACCCATTTATTACGGCAGGTGATGTCCAGACAAACCCATTTATTACGGCAGGTGATGTCCAGATAAACCTATTTATCACTTCAGGTGATGTCCAGATAAACCCATTTATCACTTCAGGTGATGTCCAGACAAACCCATCTATCAATTCAGGTGATGTCCAGACAAACCCATCTATCACTTCAGGTGATGTCCAGACAAACCCATCTATCACTTCAGGTGATGTCCAGACAAACCCATCTATCACTTCAGGTGATGTCCAGACAAACCCATCTATCACTTCAGGTGATGTCCAGACAAACCCATCTATCACTTCAGGTGAGATCCAGAGCGCAGATTTAGCTGCGGACAAGGACGTAGATTTGGATCCACTACAGCATCCTGATAATCCACACCCCTTTATAGGTGAAGATGTGGTGGATGTATCGAAGGAGAGATCTCTGGATACACCACACGTTGCTGATTGTCCAGTAATTATTGGTGAACATGGTGATGACAAACTTCTGGACAACATGGGTGAATCTCAGGACAGCAGGGGTGAATCTCAGGACAACAGAGGTGAATCTCAGGACAGCAGGGGTGAATCTCAGGACAAAAGGGGTGAATCTCAAGACAACATGGGTGAATCTCAGGACAGCAGGGTTGAAACTCAGGACAGCAGGGGTGAAACTCAGGATATAGAGAGTATGCCAAACAACAATCAAGTGATGACGCGACATGAGGCAGATGACGTAGTTGAGGATGGTGACGTGGCCATGGTCATCTCCATTGAAACAACAGATGACTTTGAAGATGACGGTAAGTTTATATTACATGATTTCAACCATCTTTTGAACAGGATGGTAGGTTCACATGAAATCATTTCAACCATCTATCGGACAGGATGGTAGGTTCAAATGAAATCATTACAACCATTTATTGGACATGATGGCAGGTTTAGATTAAATAATTTCAAGCATCTATAGGACATGATGTTTGCTCTAAAAAATTATCTTAACCATATATTGGATATGATTGTAGGTTACATAAAGGATTTCAACCATCTATAGGACATGATTGCATGTTAAATAAAATGGTTACAACCATCTATAAGACATGATTGCATGTTAAATAAAATGGTTACAACCATCTTTGGCGCATTATGGTAAGTGATTGACGTGAAAGCATGCTGTAATGATTGATTTATTTAATAGCAGACAATGACAACAAGAACGAGAACTCTACCCCTGTTGTTGAGCTACTACTGGTTAAGCCCCCAGCCCCTTGCGAGGGGAGGGAAGACTTAGAGGACGTTCATTACCCCAAAAGTGACGTCCCCTGCCAGTAAGTTTGTGTCCATATTTTGTTGATATATTAACATTTAATATATTCAACCTTTAAAAAAAAATATCTTAAAACTATTCACATTTGAGACGGTATGAAACTATTCACTTTTTGAGATGTATGAAAACTGTTCACTTTTTGAGACGTATGAAAACTGTTCACTTTTAAGAGGTATGAAATCTATTCACTTTTTTAAGATGGAATAAGGACGGATTTGTTTGTTTTCCAAGAATATACATTGCTTCCTTTTCAAAAAACAAAATTAATGAAATTTGTATGCTAATAATAGATTTCTCTCGTCAATTTAAAGCTCTATTTTTATTTGCTTTAATGAAAATCATTTGGTCTAGAACAAAAGGAACCCACATATTATCGTCTCCTTGCCCCAATCTAAACAATTGTCTTACTTTTGATGCAGTCTGGTGCGTCTAAATTAACCAGACTAGGGACTTTAATTGATGTCTTACTCCCATATATAGTTATTCTAGGGCCCCTTACAATCTAACCCAGTGGTCGGCAAATCGTGGCTCGTAAGCCATATGCGGCTCATTAATGACCTGAGTGCGGCTCTTTAATGCCCTGAGTGCGGCTCTTTAATGACCTGAGTGCGGCTCTTTAATGACCTGAGTGCGGCTCTTTAATGACCTGAGTGCGGCTCTTTTTTGACCTGAGTGCGTTGCGGCTCTTTAATGACCTGAGTGCGGCTCTTTAATGACCTGAGTGCGGCTCTTTAATGACCTGAGTGCGGCTCTTTAATGACCTGAGTGCGGCTCTTTAATGACCTGAGTGCGGCTCTTTAATGACGTGAGTGCGGCTCGGCCATCGCGGCCAAAATTCAGATTTGACTCCGAAAAAAAATGGTTCTTGACGGGTTATGAAAATAAATTTGGCTCTCAACAATTTTGTAACTTGCTGCTGAGTTTTGGCTCTCAACAATTTTGTAACTTGCTGCTGAGTTTTGGCTCTCAACAATTTTGTAACTTGCTGCTGAGTTTTGGCTCTCAACAATTTTGTAACTTGCTGCTGAGTTTTGGCTCTCAACAATTTTGTAACTTGCTGCTGAGTTTTGTCTCTTTTGACTAAGTAGTTTGCCGACAACTGGCCTAACATAATGCATCAATTTACTCAGCCTAAGGCCGTCATTTTCTTGGTCCAGGTACAAAGAGGGTGTTGGGTCATTTAGTCCAAGAACTAATACAAATCTTATCCCAAATGACGTCATAGAATATTTGGACAGAATGAAGCAAGAAAACGAGGATCTGAAGGTTAGTCACTTTCCATTTTGTCATGTTCCATTTTGTCATCTTCCAATTTGTCCTCTTCCAGTTTTTCCTCTTCCATTTTGTCATCTTCCATTTTGTCATGTTTCATTTTTGTCATCTTCACTTTTGTCATTTTCCATTTTGTCAGGCTCTATTTTGTCATGTTCCGTTTTTGGCATGCTACTTTACGATTCAAATCGAAAAAAAATTAATTCCGACGAGCAATATTTAGTAGAAATCATATTTAGAGATTATATTTAGAGATTATATATAGAGAGATTATAACAATATTTAAGTGTAATAGAAACTGCTTGTAGTTACATAAAAAGAGCGGAATGACACTGTTTAAACAACATTTTGTGTACTTTAGCTGAGGCTCGCAGGGAAAGATTACGACTTGGAGATGTTAAAAAAACTGACCAATGCTAGTAGTGAGATCATTGCTAATAAGGACAAAGAAATTTACTTCCTCCAGAGCGACTTGGAGCTGATGAGATGCAATTTATCAGCAGATCAAAATAAGGACACCCAAGTAATACAACATTTATATTGTACCGGTAGCCAAGTATATTTGTTGTCTTTAGAACTAGAAGATCAGTAACCGAGCCTAATATATTTATCGTCTTTAGAAGTTGGCTCTATTCAGCTTAAAAAAAAAATAAAAATATGTAATTAATAATTTGAAAGTTTATAGTGATTTCGTTCCGGAAAAAGCTTCAAGAAAATAACATTTTTAATTAAATTTTTATATTACAGTGTTAAATTACAAAGTTATATAACGATGATACGTTACAATTTTTGGGATGGGAGAAAACTCTAGGAACTCTAAATCGAATTGTCCCTTCTCAAACGTAATTGTTCAATTAGTCTTCTTTTTGTTGACCTCTTTACAATTACAAGATATGCCAATTTTAAATTTGGCATATCAGCATTTTCCTCCCTAGTTATTTCCCTCATTTGTGCACAAACTCTTCCCTTGAACTTAGTGACTCATCATTTTACAATCATGTTATCAGTGGCGCACCTTGACTAAATGCCCCCCCCCCCCCTTCCCCCCCCCAAAAAAAAAAGCAAACCGAGGCGAAATTCCATAGGTGACTCCCCCCTCCACAAAAGACACACACAATTTATTAGCCTCTAATGTTTGACGTAAACCCTGGTCTGTCCCCAGCTTCGCCCACCCCCCCCCCCCTTTCGCTGTTAGAATTGAGTTTGATCATCGTGTTACAACTTATCATAGGTGACTCCCCCCTCCACAAAAGACACACACAATTTATTAGCCTCTAATGTTTGACGTAAACCCTGGTCTGTCCCCAGCTTCGCCCACCCCCCCCCCCTTTCGCTGTTAGAATTGAGTTTGATCATCGTGTTACAACTTACAAAGCCCATTGGCTGCTATTAAAAAAAACGCTATTGATAGTAGTGATCATAATGCTATTGATAGTCATACACGCTTTGACACGCCTATTTGTAAAAGCTATTGGCACGCCTATGTGTAAACTCTATTGACACGCCTATTTGTAAAAGCTATTGGCACGCCTATGTGTAAACTCTATTGACACGCCTATTTATAAAAGCTATTGACACGTTTCATTTATTGATCAGATCCAAGAACTCCAGGAGCGTCTCAACAACGCTCTTCAGTTAAGCCGAGAAAAAGATGAGAAAATTTCTCAGCTCGAGGATGAGATCCAGAATTTGAGATCCGTTGGTGTACAGCAGGGGAATCCCCATACTGCTCTAGACCCCAGGCCGGCTGACCAAAGTGCCCACGAAGACAGCCAAGATCTGAGCGTGAAATCTAAAACGTGTACAGTCATGTAGATAAGTGGGCAACCATAAGTGGGTCAACCTTGCCTTACACAAAATACTCATTACATATTATCAATAAATATTAATACCACCGTTATTATTGTTATTAGATCTTTAGTCTCCATTATACTTTTGCATGACGTCATAATCTCTTAGTATTGCCATAATTCTTGTATTATAATTTTTAATTGATTTATTGCTACTGTAACATGGTAATGTTTTATCCATGCTACTAATTAAACTCAAACTTAAATTCAACCAATCGAATCAACCAATCAAATTGTACCAATCAAATCAACCAATCGAATTCAACAGATCAAATTCATTAAAAATATATTATAAAAGAGTTGATTTTCATTTTTGTTTTAATTTTTTAATTCTGGTTCTTGTTCTGGTAGGGTTCGTTGCTGCATCCATGTACTGGCATATGCGCAACGGTTGGGGAAGCGATACTGCTATCCTAACGGCTCCTATTTTTTTCTATTATTGAATAAAACCAACGTTATGGTTACTCGAGAATCGTGTTGCTTCCTTTTCCACTGTTTATCTCTAGTAATGGATGACTATCTAATAATATGCTTGCTAATCATAAGTATAATAAAACGGTCTGTAGAAAGGAGTTCAACACTTAATGACTCTTGCAGATTGTGCCCAATTTATGTGTGGCTAATTCTAGTTTGGAAGCCGTCCCTAAATATTTACAAGCCCATTTTTCTAACAAATCGTAACAAGGGTTAGTTTCGAATAAAAAACAATTTGGCAATGTTAATGCTTGTATCTCTATATTATTTAAATGTCTTACTATGTTATTTTTTAATAACATCAAACTACTTTAATAAATGAAGCTTGCCACGTGATCATCTTGGGATAATCCAGACATGCCACGTGATCATCTTGGGATAATCCAGACATGCCACGTGATCATCTTGGGATAATCCAGACATGCCACGTGATCATCTTGGGATAATCCAGACATGCAACGTGATCATCTTGGGATAATCCAGACATGCCACGTGATCATCTTGGGATAATCCAGACACTACAGCACAGGTTTCCAGCCCAGGGGAGGTGACCTCAAATTAATGGGATTGCGAAAGTGGATATTTCTTGAGTTGTTTCCTGTGCTCCGTTTTTTTATGATATTCATTTGCCCCGTGCGCTGAAGAAGCCTCTGTGCCGAAACGTTCCAATCTCATTGTCATGTCCTTAATTCAAGCCTCAGGATACCTCGTTTTGCTATTTCACTTACTTAGCTTGAATGCAGTCCTTTAATTATTTTATTTTTTAATTGGTGTAAAAAAAAAAAAAGATGCAATTTCAATCCTGACATTAACTATGTCACCAATTACATTAAATCTGTCACCAATGACATTAACTATGTCACCAATGACATTAACTATGTCACCAATGACATTAACTATGTCACCAATGACATTAACTATGTCACCAATGACATTAACTATGTCACCAATGACATTAACTATGTCACCAATGACATTAACTATGTCACCAATTACATTAAATCTGTCACCAATGACATTAACTATGTCACCAATTACATTAACTATGTCACCAATGACATTAACTATGTTACCAATGACATTACTTATGTCACCAATGACATTAACTATGTCACCAATGACATTAACTATGTCACCAATGACATTAACTATGTCAACAATGACATTAACTATGTCACCAATGACATTAACTATGTCACCAATGACATTAACTATGTCACCAATGACATTAACTATGTCACCAATGACATTAACTATGTCACCAATGACATTAACTATGTCACCAATTACATTAAATCTGTCACCAATGACATTAACTATGTCACCAATTACATTAACTATGTCACCAATGACATTAACTATGTTACCAATGACATTACTTATGTCACCAATGACATTAACTATGTCACCAATGACATTAACTATGTCACCAATGACATTAACTATGTCAACAATGACATTAACTATGTCACCAATGACATTAACTATGTCACCAATGACATTAACTATGTCACCAATGACATTAACTATGTCACCAATGACATTAACTATGTCACCAATGACATTAACTATGTCACCAATGACATTAACTATGTCACCAATGACATTAACTATGTCACCAATGACATTAACTATGTCACCAATGACATTATATTGAAAACATTCATTTTCGATAATTTTTTTCATTTTCTAGAATTTCCGCTATTTTTCTCTATATATTTTGAGGGTCCATGATCAATTTGTTGATCAGTGTGGCTCCTGGTTAAAATTCTTTCGTCGACCATGTTGTGTTCGTTTTCCCATTAGCCCTACCGTCAATAAATTGTTAGACGTAAATTAATGATGTCGCTGTCTAAACAAGTAAACTTTTATTTTAAGACTCTAATTTCTATTATGTTCTCTCCCCCCCCCCCACCTTCTCCGGCTTCCTTACACTGTAGACTATGTCAACATATGCACTGGCTTGTTTATGTAGCCACTGACGAGTTCATACTTTTAAGAACAGAGTTCGTATTTAAAGAACATGAACCCATTTTGTTTGTTCAAAGATCTTTTTATTTTGGTTTGTTCATTTTACCTTTCAAACTCAGTTGACCTTAAGAAATGAACAATACCCGGTACTTTATATATATGTATATGTCCCAATGCATGAAGTTAAACAAAATAATTAGGACTTTTTCTTCTAACAGATTATTTGTTGACACTTCTGCTAATACATATCACCGTGGGATATTGCTTTTTATATTCTGGACAATTAATTTAGAAACTTAACCTTGACCGAACACACGTCTACATCCGAAACTTGACCTTGACCTAAAACACGGCTCAATTAGAATCTTGACCCTGACCAAACCCACGGAAACATTAAAAACTTGACCTTGGCCTAACACACGTCTACATTAGAAACGTGACCTTGACCTAACACACGGCTACATTAGAAATGTGACCTTGACCTAACACACGGCTACATTAGAAATGTGGCATTGACCTAACACACGGCTACATTAGAAATGTGACCTTGACCTAACACACGGCTACATTAGAAATGTGACCTTGACCTAACACACGGCTACATTAGAAATGTGACCTTGACCTAACACACGGCTACATTACAAAGTTCGTTATAACGATTAGCATATTTAAAATAATAAATGACGTCACAAACCCTATAGAAGCCACTACACAGGAAAACAGACAAGAATGAATAAAATGGCAGGTAATATTTGTACAATAAAATGGCAGGTAAAATGTGTACAATAAAATGACAGGTAATAATACAATGCAAATGGCAGGTGATATTTGTACATTAAAATTACATGTAACATTTGTAACATGGAATGAAAAATGGCAGGTAATATTAGTACAATAAAATGGCAGCTTATAGTACATTGAATACGGCAGGTATTATTTGTACATTAAAATTGCAGGTAATATTTGTAAAATGAACCGGCAGTAAATTTAGTACAAAAACAATCTGGATTAATTGCGCTAAGATTTGTCCTTAAATCTCTTTAAAATCTGACATCCGTGCCAGGCAGTGACAAGTTTTTATGCAAATTATAAGCAATTAATTTTTCGATGACACGTGGATTTGGTCCGTCCTACATTGTATATGGAATAAATTAACTTAAGTGAAAACCTGAGTTATAATAGATATGAATAATTTAACTAAAGTGTAAATTTGAGTAATAATAGATGTGTATAAATTAATTAAAGTATAAATTTGAGTTAAAATAGATATGAATAAATAAACTTAAGATTAAACCTGAGTTATAAATAATATGAATTATACTGACGGCAAAACACATTTGTTACAATTAGTTAAGAATCTAAGAACAAGGTATGCTAAACTTGAATTCATTAACAGGACAAAAATGTCCTGTTAATGAATTCAAGTTGATTACCTTGTTCTTAGATTTCATCTCACAACTTGAATGCAGTCCATCAATTATATCTTTTACAATTAGTTAACAATAGACTCAATTTACACGCAACAAAAACATCACACAAAGACACCTCTCATTCTCTCTCTCACTTTTAACCCACCCCCTCTCTCTCTCTCTCTCTCGCTTTTAACCCACCCCCTCTCTCTCTCTTACTCTCTCACAAATCCATGCACCTATAATTACATATGAATGTCAAATTAGTCCAATCCAGTAGTCCAATCCAATAGTCCAATCCAGTAGTCCAATCCAGTAGTCCAATCCAGTAGTCCAATCCAGTCCAATCCAGTAGTCCAATCCAGTAGTCCAACCTAGTAGTTCAACCTAGTAGTTCAACCTAGTAGTCCAACCTAGCAGACCAACCTAGCAGTCCAACCTAGTAGTCAAACCTAGTTGTTCAACCTAGTAGACCAACCCAGTAGTTCGACCGTGTAGTTGAACCTAGTAGTCCATCATAAAAACCAAATGTTACAGCCAAACCTGACAGCCATTTATACTTATGACACATGCTACTGCCCGCCATTTATTCAAACACAACAAACAAAATTAATGTTGCATCTAATTGTCACTGGCATAAAGCTGTCTTTATAAACATTGAAATAAATACGTGTTACATAAAGCTGTAGTTATAAACATTGAAATAAATACGTGTTACATGAAGCTGTCTTTATAAACATTGAAATAAGTTCGTGTAACTTAAAGCTGTCTTTATACACATTGAAATAAGTTCGTGTAAAATGTGCCTCAATGGACTCTTGCCCGATTAAAATTTGCCTCAATTGACTCTTGCC
Organism: Lymnaea stagnalis; assembly: GCA_964033795.1. Classification (NCBI taxonomy): domain Eukaryota; kingdom Metazoa; phylum Mollusca; class Gastropoda; family Lymnaeidae; genus Lymnaea; species Lymnaea stagnalis. The sequence continues at coordinate 561,770 of CAXITT010000105.1, read as the reverse complement.
CGATTAAAATGTGTTTATACACATTGAAATAAGTTCGTGTAACTTAAAGCTGTCATTATAAACCTTGCGCTACACACTTGCACATGACACAGCTAGAGGGAAACTCTGCTGACTCTTCAACCTTAGGAGGGAATATACTTAGTTGCAATTTCAACTTTATGCCAACCCCTGCTAAGATACACATCACCAAAATCGGAATCTCTGCTTAGAGACACAAAAATCGTTATAAGAACCCTTGATTAGACAAACCACACTATCATAAGAACCTCTGCTTAGAGAGACCACCCCCCTTGTGAGAACTCCCTCTATAAGACCTGGCCCCCCCCCCCCCCCCCCCCCCCCCCTTGTGTGACAGCCGCAGCGTGGATCAGTTGTGTGACAGCCGCAGCAGACGAAAACATGACAATTAATTATTGTTCTAAGCCAGTGGTTCTCAACTTACCTAATGCCGTGACCCTTTAATACTGTTCATCATGCAGTGCGACCCCCAGCCACAAAATTATTTGCTTTGCTACTTCATGTGTGTTTTCAGATGGTCTTAGGCGACCCCTGGGAAAGGGTCGTGCGAACCCCAAAGGGGTCGCGACCCACAGGTTGAGAACTGCTGTTCTAAAGCCATCAGTAGGCTATTTCCGCGAAAGAATGCAACAACATATGTATGTAGGCATGTGGTGGATATCTGTATGCATATATGTTGGTGCGTGTGTACGTTTGTGTTTGTTTGTGTGTATGAGCGTGTATGTGTATTTCTGTTGTTTGTGTGTATGAATGTGTATGTGTATTTCTGTGTGTGTTAGTTATGGTTTTGTGGATGAGAGAGACAGTAAGTGTAGATTGGATGAAAAGACTGAAAACGACTGACCTCTATCAAATATGCACTTTCTTAACACACAAGTCTATCAAATATGCACTTTCTTAACACACAAGTCTATCAAATATGCACTTTCTTAACACACAAGTCTATCAAATATGCACTTTCTTAACGCACAAGTCTATCAAATATGCACTTTCTTAACACACAAGTCTATCAAATATGCACTTTCTTAACACACAAGTCTATCAAATATGCACTTTCTTAACAAACAACTCTATCAAATATGCAATTTCTTAACACACAACTCTATCAAATATGCACTTTCTTAACACACAAGTCTATCAAATATGCACTTTCTTAACACACAAGTCTATCAAATATGCAATTTCTTAACACACAACTCTATCAAATATGCACTTTCTTAACACACAAGTCTATCAAATATGCACTTTCTTAACACACAAGTCTATCAAATATGCACTTTCTTAACACACAAGAGATAGTTTATACGTGAAAGAATTGTGTGTTGTCTATCAAATATGCACTTTCTTAACACACAAGTCTATCAAATATGCACTTTCTTAACACACAAGTCTATCAAATATGCACTTTCTTAACACACAACTCTATCAAATATGCACTTTCTTAACACACAAGTCTATCAAATATGCACTTTCTTAACACACACATCTATCAAATATGCACTTTCTTAACAAACAACTCTATCAAATATGCAATTTCTTAACACACAACTCTATCAAATATGCAACTTCTTAACACACAAGTCTATTAAACATGCACTTTCTTAACACACAAGTCTATCAAATATGCATTTTCTTAACACACAAGTCTAACAAATATCCAATTTCTTAACACACAAATCTATCAAATATGCACTTTCTTAACACACAACTCTATCAAATATGCACTTTGTTAACACACAAGTCTATCAAATATGCACTTTCTCAACACAAGTCTATCAAATAAGCACTTTCTTAACACACAAGTCTATCAAATATGCACTTTCTTAACACACTGTAATCAAATTGTCTATGCCATCCCTCATTGGAAACCCCTTTAGTTCAGCTAAATGGAGGAGGGAGGTTGAAGATGTGTTTCAAACACAACAAACCTTGTCTGGCTAAAACTCCCTCGAAGTGGTCGCAGCGCTCAATTAACTCGCCGCACACGACACTGAAAAGCAGAATCGATTCAAATTCAGCTACGGTCCAAAAGAGCATGTGTCCTACGTGCGGGGAAGCTTTCCAGGCACAAATAAGACTGGCAGGCCACCTGGGTATTCACCGTGGAATATAGCATTGCTCATCTTATCATGTGAAGGACGAGCAGCTGCAACGTTTTGGTAAATGTGCACCATTTAAAGACACAATGTCTATCAAATGTTCACGTTTGAAACACTCAAGGCCTATTAGACGTGCACCCTTTAAAGACACAATATCTATCAAATGTGCACTATTTCATATAGGTATTTCTCAAATGAGCATTTACGAATAGACAGGGGCGTAGCAAGGGGGGTGCATATGCGCTTGTCAACCCCGAGTGTCACATTTTTCATTACATCAATGGTCGTCCTTGTCGGTCAACTGCGGAGAATTTTCGGGGAAGGGGTGGCTAAAATGTTAGGCCCGCCCCGGGTGGCACCCTAGCTACGCCCCTGCCAGCAGATCGTTGTTCTCAAGCAATCTCCAAAAACAAACGTGCAGGGCCGTCTGCGCTTCAGTCTGCGCCTCTTTCTCTTTGTCTCACACTCTCTCTTTCTCTTTGTCTCACATTCTCTCTTTCTCTTTGTCTCACACACTCTCTTTCTCTTTGTCTCACATTCTCTCTTTCTCTTTGTCTCACACTCTCTTTTTCTCTTTGTCTCACACATTCTCTTTCTCTTTGTTTCACATTCTCTCTTTCTCTTTGTCTCACACTATCTCTTTCTCTTTGTCTCACACTCTCTCTTTCTCTTTGTCTCACACTCTCTTTTTCTCTTTGTCTCACACTCTCTCTTTCTCTTTGTTTCACATTCTCTCTTTCTCTTTGTCTCACACTATCTCTTTCTCTTTGTCTCACACTCTCTCTTTCTCTTTGTCTCACACTCTCTCTTTCTCTTTGTCTCACATTCTCTCTTTCTCTTTGTCTCACACTCTCTCTTTCTCTTTGTCTCACACTCTCTCTTTTTCTCATTGTCTCACACTCTCTCTTTCTCTTTGTCTCACACTCTCTCTTTCTCTTTGTCTCACACTCTCTCTTTCTCTTTGTCTCACATTCTCTCTTTCTCTTTGTCTCACACTCTCTCTTTCTCTTTGTCTCACACTCTCTCTTTCTCTTTGTCTCACACTTTCTTTCTCTTTGTCTCACACTCTCTCTATTTCTGTCGTTCTCAGTTTAATTTGTTTTAATTTGTCTGTGTTTATCTAGTATGTCGGCCTACGGTAAAGCGATGAGATGATGTACATCTGTCTATAGTCCAGATGAAAATTGAAACCTTGTACCTGTTGTCTGACGTGCTGTCCACGTCACGGACATCTTATTGACCCTTTCACAAACTGTGAACACAAAGCGGCTTTTGTGAAGACACACTCAACAACAGACACAGACATAGCAGACATTCAAATAGATATGTTACTTTAACATAGAGAACTCTCTATAACAATGACAGCAAACTTTAATGATTAGTATGTCAAAAGAGTGTTTTTTATAATATATGACCCAATTTTATCGTGATAATTGTAGGCAATTTGAGATAATTTCTACCTGCTAGGGTGAAAACTCATCACAATTCCTAATTTTCAATAGACGCATCTTTTTAATGATGTTTACTTTTCCAACATCATATAGTTTTGAGAAGTGTATTTCTGTTATATACATAGTAAGCCTGCCCTCCCCTTTCCTCTCCCTTAAACGATTTTTCGCCCTCTAAACAAGACCTTAAATTACCAAATCTAAATGATGACAAATTAAATCATTAATTAAGTAGTTCATTGACTTTAGATGTCATGTATTTAAAATCGTTCAATGTTCGGCCCACCTGGCAAATTTTCCTGTCCTTGAACTGTATTTGTTTCCTCTAAAAATTGTGGACCACATCTAACATTTACAACAAAAACTCTTTATAACATCTTTAATATATTTTATATCAAAGTAGTCCAATCTAGTTGTCCAATCTAGTTGTCCAATCTACTTATCCAATCTAGTGGTTAAATCTAGTGGTCAAATCTAGTTGTCCAATCTAGTTGTCCAATCTAGTTGTCCAATCTAGTGGTCCAATCTAGTTACCCAATCTAGTTGTCCAATCTAGTTATCCAATCTAGTTGTCCAATCTAGTTATCCAATCTAGTTGTCCAATCTAGTTGTCCAATCTAGTTGTCCAATCTAGTTATCCAATCTAGTTGTCCAATCTAGTTGTCCAATCTAGTTGTCCAATCTAGTTGTCCAATCTAGTTATCGAATCTAGTTGTCCAATCTAGTTGTCCAATCTAGTTGTCCAATCTAGTTGTCCAATCTAGTTGTCCAATCTAGTTGTCCAATCTAGTTGTCCAATCTATTTATTCAATCTAGTGGTCCAATCTAGTTGTCCAATCTATTTGTCCAATCTAGGTGTGCAATTTAGTTATCCAATCTCGTTGTCCAATCTAGTTGTCCAATCTAGTTGTCCAATCTATTTGTCCAATCTAGTTATCCATTCTAGTTATCCAATCTAGTTGTCCAATCTAGTTGTCCAATCTAGTTATCCAATCTAGTTATCCAATCTAGTTGTCCAATTTAGTTATCCAATCTAGTTGTGCAATTTAGTTATCCAATCTCGTTGTCCAATCTATTTGTCAAATCTAGTTGTCCAATCTAGTGGTCCAAACTAGTAAAGCAATCTAGTTGTCCAATCTATTTGTCAAATCTATTTGTCAAATCTATTTTTCCCATCTACTTGTTCAATCTAGTTGCCCAATCTAGTTGTCCAATCTAGTTGTCCAATCTTTTTGTCCAATTTATTTGTCCAATCTAGTTGTCCAATCTAGTTGTCCAATCTAGTTGTCCAATCTAGTTGTCCAATCTAGTTGTCCAATCTAGTTGTCCAATCTATTGGACCAATCTAGTTGTCCAATCTAGTTGTCCAATCTAGTTGTCCAATCTATTGGACCAATCTAGTTGTCCAATCTATTAGTCCAATCTAGTTATCCAATCTAGTTGTCCAATCTAGTTGTCCAATTTAGTTGTCCAATCTCGTTGTCAAATCTATTTATCCCATCTACTTGTCCAATCTAGTTGCCCAATCTAGTTGTCCAATCTAGTTGTCCAATCTTTTTGTCCAATCTATTTGTCCAATCTAGTTGTCCAATCTAGTTGTCCAATCTAGTTGTCCAATCTAGTTGTCCAATCTAGTTGTCCAATCTATTGGACCAATCTAGTTGTCCAATCTATTTGTCCAATCTAGTTATCCAATCTAGTTGTCCAATCTAGTTGTCCAATTTAGTTGTCCAATCTAGTTGTCCAATCTAGTTGTCCAATCTAGTTGTCAAATCTAGTTGTCCAATCTAGTGGTCCAATCTAATGGTCCAATCTAGTTGTCCAATTTAGTTTTCCAATCTAGTTGTCCAATCTAGTTGTCCAATCTAGTTGTCCAATCTAGTTATCCAATCTAGTTATCCAATCTAGTTGTCCAATCTAGTTGTCCAATTTAGTTATCCAATCTAGTTATCCAATCTAGTTGTCAAATCTAGTTGTCCAATCTAGTTATCAAATCTAGTTGTGCAATCTAGTTGTTAAATCTAGTTATCCAATCTAGTTGTCTAATCTAGTTGTCAAATCTAGTTGTCTAATCTAGTGGTCCAAACTAGTTGCCCAATCTAGTTGTCCAATCTAGTTGTCCAATCTTTTTGTCCAATCTATTTGTCCAATCTAGTTGTCCAATCTAGTTGTCCAATCTAGTTGTCCAATCTAGTTGTTTAATCTTGTTGTCCAATCTATTGGACCAATCTAGTTGTCCAAACTAGTGGACCAATCTAGTTTTCCAATCTAGTTGTCCAATCTAGTTGTCCAATTTAGTTGTCCAATCTAGTTGTCCAATCTAGTTGTCCAATCTAGTTGTCCAATCTAGTTGTCCAATCTAGTTGTCCAATCTAGTTGTCCAATTTAGTGGTACAATCTAGTGGTCCAATCCAGTTGTCCAATTTAGTTGTCCAATCTAGTGGTCCAATCTAGTATTTCAAACTTGAAGTCCAACCAATAGAAATCAAATGTTTGCGTTGTTGGTTTACTATAGTATAGAAAAAAGTAAAACAAAGAATTCTTTTATCTCAAGAAGAATTGTTGAACCGTTTTTCACGTCTGTAACGTCATTGAGGGTATTTGGTTTTTAGTCTCATAAAAATATTTTACCAATTTACTTTTCGCTAAGTGCAAATAAAAATATATTTTTGAAAATAAATCTTAAACATCTTTGTTTACCCACATGAACTTTATATTTATAATGCTCTGTTTCAGTTATTGCGTTTCTTTGACGCTATATTGTCAGCTTAGCTGATTCTTGCATATAAAATATTGTAGCTGTAAATGGGGCAGCGCAATTTATTTTGAAGTGGTCGTGTGACCCGTACGTCACAAGTTGAATCGGGCAAGAGTCCATTGAGGCACATTTTAATCGGGTAAGAGTTCATTGAGGCACATTTTAATCGGGTAAGAGTTCATTCAGGCACATTTTAATCGGGTAAGAGTCAATTGAGGCACATTTTAATCGGGCAAGTGTCCATTGAGGCACATTTTAATCGGGCAAGAGTCCATTGAGACACATTTTAATCGGGTAAGAATCTATTGAGACACATTTTAATCGGGTAAGAGTCCATCGAGGCACATTTTAATCGGGCAAGTGTCCATTGAGACACATTTTAATCGGGCAAGAGTCAATTGAGGCACATTTTAATCGGGTAAGAGTTCATTCAGGCACATTTTAATCGGGCAAGAGTAAATTGAGGCACATTTTAATCGGACAAGAGTCCATTGAGGCACATTTTAATCGGGAAAGAGTCATTGAAAAGCATAATTAAAATATAGAAATGAGATAAATGATATTTTTATCAGTTTAACATTTTCCCATTAACACAAGATTACTGTAACTTATGAGAGCAATGATACACGAATGTGAACAGAATCATGTGTACATTGTGCAGATGGATGGTCGATAAATGGTCGATGGATGGTCGATAAATGGTCGATGGATGGTCGATAAATGGTCGATGGAGTGTAATATTAATAATTCTCTGACCTCAAAATCAACGTTCTTCCCTATTGTTTATAACTTTCAGTAACTGTCATCTCCCAACTTTCAGTAACTGTCATCTCCCAACTTTCAGTAACTGTCATCTCCCAACTTTCAGTAACTGACATCTCCCAACTTTCAGTAACTGTCATCTCCCAACTTTCAGTAACTGTCATCTCCCAACTTTCAGTAACTGTCATCTCCCAACTTTCAGTAACTGTCATCTCCCAACTTTCAGTAACTGTCATCTCCCAACTTTCAGTAACTGTCATCTCCCAACTTTCAGTAACTGTCATCTCCCAACTTTCAGTAACTGTCATCTCCCAACTTTCAGTAACTGTCATCTCCCAACTTTCAGTAACTGTCATCTCCCAACTTTCAGTAACTGTCATCTCCCAACTTTCAGTAACTGTCATCTCCCAACTTTCAGTAACTGTCATCTCCCAACTTTCAGTAACTGTCATCTCCCAACTTTCAGTAACTGTCATCTCCCAACTTTCAGTAACTGTCATCTCCCAACTTTCAGTAACTGTCATCTCCCAACTTTCAGTAACTGTCATCTCCCAACTTTCAGTAACTGTCATCTCCCAACTTTCAGTAACTGTCATCTCCCAACTTTCAGTAACTGTCATCTCCCAACTTTCAGTAACTGTCATCTCCCAACTTTCAGTAACTGTCATCTCCCAACTTTCAGTAACTGTCATCTCCCAACTTTCAGTAACTGTCATCTCCCAACTTTCAGTAACTGTCATCTCCCAACTTTCAGTAACTGTCATCTCCCAACTTTCAGTAACTGTCATCTCCCAACTTTCAGTAACTGTCATCTCCCAACTTTCAGTAACTGTCATCTCCCAACTTTCAGTAACTGTCATCTCCCAACTTTCAGTAACTGTCATCTCCCAACTTTCAGTAACTGTCATCTCCCAACTTTCAGTAACTGTCATCTCCCAACTTTCAGTAACTGTCATCTCCCAACTTTCAGTAACTGTCATCTCCCAACTTTCAGTAACTGTCATCTCCCAACTTTCAGTAACTGTCATCTCCCAACTTTCAGTAACTGTCATCTCCCAACTTTCAGTAACTGTCATCTCCCAACTTTCAGTAACTGTCATCTCCCAACTTTCAGTAACTGTCATCTCCCAACTTTCAGTAACTGTCATCTCCCAACTTTCAGTAACTGTCATCTCCCAACTTTCAGTAACTGTCATCTCCCAACTTTCAGTAACTGACATCTCCCAACTTTCAGTAACTGTCATCTCCCAACTTTCAGTAACTGTCATCTCCCAAATTCATTTTTTAATGAATTGTCTCTGATACCTTTATCTTCTAAATGACCCCCCCCCCCACCACCACCACCGTTATCTTTCCTTTGCTTGTCTTCCATACTTTACCTTTCAAATACTTGTCTCCCTTAACTTATATTGTCTTTCAGTGCCATGTCTCCCCTCTCTACTATTGTGTTTCAATGAATTGTCTCCCCTATCTACTAATAGTCTTTAAATGACTTGTCTCCCCAACATGACATCCATTTCTATAACCTATCAAAGTCCGGGTCGTATCTCCCAAGGGTTTGTTTCAACTTTTAAGCTGCCCCACCCCACCAAATAAAAAAAAAATATTAACAAAATTCCGCCGTCTGTGATCTTAATTTAGTACTTACGTGGGTGGGGGGGGGGGGAATGATAAGTCTCCACCAACCCCCAACCCCCAGCTGCGTTGACACCTATAGAAAACACAAGTTTCTGTGTGTACGTCATGGGGTTAACAACTTGTCCGGCAGGAAAACTTGAAGATAGTTGTTGTCTCTTTGTGTGTCTATGTGGACGTGGTCATGATCCAGTCAATGAATGAGGTAAGTTGATAGATATAAAAGACAATAAGATTCAGACTGTGTTACTTTGTCCTGTGAGCACGGACAGAAGTGGTTCGAGGGTGGATGCAGTCACGTGTGAACTCGAAGCTCAAGAAAACAGGTCTTAACCTGACACAAAGATGTGCAGCTTTCTACAGATCAAATACAAAATATAGACATTTTAATAGGGAATGAAATAAATATTTTTGAACGAATATGGTAATTTTTCAATTAAAATTTGAACAGCTCATCATATGTATGTTTTTAACTAATCTTTGGAGTGGAATAAATCTACTTTACAGTCAAAATGGAGCTGCTGTGTCTCTCTCGTTGGTTTAACTTTGCATAAAATTTAACGAGTAACAATTGCCCTTTAAATTAATTTAAACAGTAACTATTGCCTTGTAAAATAATTTCACCAGTAGCTGTTGCCTTTAATAGACCAGTAACAATTGGAACTGTTGTGGAAAGGAAATCTGTTCACACATTTTTTCATCATGACATTAAAAAATGAGAAATGTAAACAGAACTACAATTGAAAGAGAAAACGTCAAGAGAAAACACAAAGAAAAAACTTAAATAGAAAATATAAATGGAAAACATAAAGGGGAAAAAGTAGCGAAAACATGAAGGAAAAGCATAAAGATAAACCATAAAGAGAAAACGTAACGAGAAAACATAACGAGAAAGCATAAAGAGAAAAATAATCTATTTATTTATATTAAGTTGACAGAAAATGCAAAAATCTCCCCTCCCCCCCCCCTTCTTTTTTTTCCCAAACCCCCAAAAAACATCAGGGCACAAAAAGCCCTAAAAAGAAGAGAAAAAATGAAAGAAAAGCATAAAGAAAAACCATAAAGAGAAAACGTAACGAGAAAACATAACGAGAAAGCAAAAAGAGAAAAATAATCTATTTATTTATATTAAGTTGACAGAAAATGCAAAAATCTCCCCCCCCCCCCCCCTTCTTTTTTTTCCCAAACCCCCAAAAAACATCAGGGCACAAAAAGCCCCCCCCCCTCTCTGCCCTCTCCTAACGCCCATGGATGATAAGATCTTATCAAGTATCATGTCGTTCTGACATGGCTGTGAGATAAGATCTTATCAATTTTAATGGCATTTTGACATGGTTTTAAGAAAATGTTAGATTGCATTGCCAATTAGGGAGGGGAAAAGAGTGGAAACTCACAAAAGACACCCCCGTCTTTTTTTAACACCATCCCCGTTCCGTAAAATAAATTGGAGTTTATTTCTTAACAACAACAAAAATTTATGCACCCTCCTGATTTTAAAAACAAAAAAATCTTTTAAAACCTGAATTTCTAAAAAGGACCAAAAGGGTTGCCGAAAATATGACGTCACATTCGATGTTTCTTTGCCATTAAAACCAAAATGATTCTGATCAGACTATGTCATTTAGTGCCTACATCTTTCATCCCTATCACTAGCTACTCCACTACACCGTATATCTATCAGAAACAACACTAGCTACTCCACTGGGCAATGTATAGATAATCATTAACACTAGTTTTTCCACTAGGCAGTGTATCTATCAGCCTTAACACTAGTTACTCCACTAGGCAGTGTATCTATCAGCCTTAACACTAGCTACTCCACTAGGCAGTGTATCTATCAGCCCTAACACTAGCTACTCCATTTGGCAGTGTATATATCATCACTAACACTAGTTACCTCCCTAGGCCGTGTATCTATCAACACTAACAATTGCTACTCTACTAGGTCGTGTATCTATTATCAGTAACACTAGTTACTCCACTAGGCAGTGTATCTATCATCACTAGGCAAGATATCTATCATCACTAACACAAGCTACTCCAATAGGCCGTGTATCTATCATCGCTAGGCAATGTATCTATCAGCAGTAACACTAGTTACTCCACTAGGCAGTGTATCTATCAACACCAAAACTGGTTAAAAGCGCCAGCTATACTGTCATTTTTTTTCCGTAAGTAGGGCAGGTATTAAGGACACCAAATGGTTCTTCAGCGAAGTAAGGGTCTTTGGACTATTTCAAAATCAAAAGTGTCATTTTGGAGCATACGTGAATTCAGGGTCTATATTTGACTATTTGATCGGGGAAGGAATTTTAAAATCGTCCGAGGAAGGCATTATGACACTCAGTGCCATATAGAAACTGAATTCACTCTGGCTGTGGCGTAAACCCAGAGTAATCATTTAGAATAAGCTTAGAACAACCACGTACTGTAACATTGATTAGCACGAGGAAATGAAGGCAGAAGAATTTGGGATGATAAAGACAGTCGAGCGAATTCAAAATTTAGGGAAGTTTTTTTGTCGCATACTTGAATTATGTATTTTGTTCAGAAAATTTTGAAGAATGAATTTCAGACTTATGGGTGGGAAGCGCCAAAATGAGCCTTAAATGCTTCCTTAAATCTTTACGGTCCACAGAATTGTTTTGATAAATTCAAAATGTAAGAATGCAATTTTAGCACGCATATGAAATTAGTTTTGCTACATGCTACACTTAATCATAGAGCAAAGATATTCCTTTAAAAAGTATTCCATCACAAAAAGCTGACATGATTTTACATGTTGAAGACACTGCTAACATCACGCGACATATTGAACGAAAATACACAAATAAATTCTGCAATTTACTAATAATAATAACTTTGTCTACTAAATATTGCCAAGTTTGAACAGAGTCAAATAGAAAGAAAAACTCTTTTGTAGAAAGGTCTTTACAATTTGATGATATTTTTATATTTACGGCATCATTGGATTAAGATGGCGTGAGATTTTTACAAAAATACATCATATGTATATATACATTTATGTATGTATACATATATATATATATGTGTGTGTTTTATCTTAGGGAAGTCGAATACAACTTAAGTATACATTTCCCAGTATTTGGTTGATTTAAATGTTTATTTGGAATTGTAAGCTACTTAAATGTTTTTCAGATAACTTACAAATTCCACTTGCTTCCACTCAGAACTTTTTTAATGCTTTTCTTCTCCATGCTTGGATTCCCAGCTGCTGTAGATCTTTTTTATCATCATCCATCCATCTAAGCCTAGGTCTGCCTTTGAGCCGCTTTCCTCTGGTGTTTTGGTGGTGCACCCTCTTCCCTCCTCATTTGGCAGTCTTTCGTAGTGTCGCTTCCAGCTCAGCCAACCCTTTTTTTTATTTCTGCTACTTTCATGGGATCCTGATAGTTATAACCTTTACAATTTAATAAATAAGGACTAAGTATAAAAAAAATCTATGTTATTCAGGAAAATGTGTTATAAAATTGGTACTTATAAAAATTTTAAAACAAACACTTGCTAAGTGATGCCTTGGCTGTCACAATGATAGTATTAATGTCATTTTTGATCATTGAATCGAGACTCAAAAGGCAAATATTTTCCCTTCAGTTTCTTGACAGTGATGTGCGGACCCGCAACGTGAGGCGTGTGGACTGGAAAAGTAAAATGTGAGGACAGGAAGAGTAAAACGTGGGGACTGGAAGAGCAAAACGTGAGGACAGGAAGAGTAAAACGTTGGGGGAAGAGTAAAACGTGTGGACTGGAAGAGTATAACGTGTGGACTGGAAGAGTAAAACGTGTGGACAGGAAGAGTAAAACGTGAGGACAGGAAGAGTAAAACGTTTGTACTGGAAGAGTAAAACGTGAGGACACGAAGAGTAAAATGTGTGGACTGGAAGAGTAAAACGTGAGGACACGAAGAGTAAAACGTGAGGACACGAAGAGTAAAACGTGGGGACTGGAAGAGTAAAACGTGTGGACAGGAAGAGTAAAACGTGAGGACACGAAGAGTAAAACGTGTGGACTGGAAGAGTAAAACGTGAGGACACGAAGAGTAAAACGTGTGGACTGGAAGAGTAAAACGTGCGGAATGGAAGACTAAAACGACTGGACTGGCAAAGTGAGCATCCAGGACATTTGTCGGTCCTCGAACCATATTTTGGGAACCAACGGTTGTCACCAAGAAGATTACAACCATTACAACTGACGTTCAGCTACGCTCTATTATGCAATGTATAACTTTGGGACCGTCGTGACGTTCATCGTTCTGCTCCTAGAAGCATTGCAAACATTTTCTCTCTCTGTTGAGCGAACCTACTACAACAATTTAACCCAATTTAACCTCAACAGGACACGACACTCTAACGAGACACAGCACTCTAACGAGACACAGCACTCCAAAGAGACACAGCACTCAAACGAGACACAGCACTCAAACGAGACACAGCACTCAAACGAGACACAGCACTCAAACGGGACACAGGATACTGATGAAACAATATTTGGTGTAAGGAGGGACAACTATGATAAAATTAGTGAGGAAATTGATCAACTTGAAAACTTGGGTTATCTTTTCTTCCCTCACATCTATCGGGCGTTCATATCTGCTGGCAGGAGTCCGGCCAGGTACAAGATCAGCTCCACGTGCGGACTCAACATGGCTGCCTATTATCATGGCTTGACCACAAGGAGGGGCTGGGCTTGGAACAGTGAGTTTGTAAATAGTTGTTTGTAATTATTGGTTTGTAATAATTTGTTTGCAATTATTTGTTTGTAATTATTTGTTTGTAATTATTTGTTTGTAATTATTTGTTTGTAATGATTGGTTTGTAATTATTTGTTTGTAATTATTTGTTTGTAATTATTTGTTTGTAATTATTTGTTTGTAATTATTTGTTTGTAATGATTGGTTTGTAATTATTTGTTAGTAATGATTGGTTTGTAATGATTTGTTTGTAAATTGGTTTGTAATGATTTGTTTGTTATGATTTGTTTGTAATGATTTGTTTGTAATGATTGGTTTGTAATGATTTGTTTGTAATTATTTGTTTGTAATGATTGGTTTGTAATGATTGGTTTGTAATGATTTGTTTGTAATGATTTGTTTGTAATTATTGGTTTGTATTGATTTGTTTGTAATGATTGGTTTGTAATGATTGGTTTGTAATGATTTGTTTGTAATTATTTGTTTTTAATTATTGGCTTATAATGATTTGTTTGTTATGATTTGTTTGTAATGATTGGTTTGTAATGATTTGTTTGTAATTATATGTTTGTAGGGATGTAAACAATCCCTAACTGGACACATCAAACATTGGCTTCCATTTGTAACTCCCATTTGATGATTGAACTTTTGATGTTGAACGTAAGCTTGATGTTGAATGTAAGCTTGATGTTGAATGTAAGCTGGATGTTGAATGTAAGATTGATGTTGAATGTAAGCTTGGTGTTGAATGTAAGCTTGATGTTGAATGTAAGCTTGATGTTGAATGCAAGCTTGATGTTGAATATACGCTTGATGTTGAATGTAAGCTTGATGTTGAATGTAAGCTTGATGTTGAATGTAAGCTTGATGTTGAATGTAAGCTTGATGTTGAATGTAAGCTTGATGTTGAATGTAAGCTTGATGTTGAATGTAAGCTTGATGTTGAATGTAAGCTTGATGTTGAATGTAAGCTTGATGTTGAATGTAAGCTTGATGTTGAATGTAAGCTTGATGTTGAATGCAAGCTTGATGTTGAATACACGCTTGATATTGAATGTAACCTTGATGTTGAAAATAACCTTGATGTTTTTCACATTTCTTTCAAATTTTCTAAATACAGTGTACGACTCCACGGGTAAACAAGGGGCGGGAGTATTTACTGGCGCCCTCACCTGGACTGGTAATTACCTGCAATGTGTTGACGCGCTGGGCTACTATAAAAACTTACAAGCGTTTACTTCCGGTGACGAGATTCCCGCCCAATTTTGTTCGGTGTATATCGCAACTCCACCATGGGTGCCTGAGCTTGTCCAATCTTTTGTAAGTTGTTATCGTCAGTGTGGTCATGCACCATAGAACAACAGAACCTATAAATACGCCAATTCTTTCTATATTGTATAACCATGTCAATGTTTTAGACATAAAGATTGAAGCTAAATAACTTGTGACAACAGATATTGACAGCTGTCACTGAGCGGATGACAGGATTGTGTTAGCCAGATATTTTGTTGGTTGGGTCTAAAGTTTCCATCATATAGTTAACATTGAGTTTGAAGACTTTAGAAATCGTTATTTGTACATGTTTCAGACAATAACCCTTAACCGAGAACTGTTTACATTTGTCGGCTTTTCGGTTAGAGAGTATTTCGTATATAGTTTTTTTTTTTACCCTCGTTTAGAGAGTCTCTCGTGAATAGTTAATTGTCTTTGGCATCACTGGTCTATAGTTTGTTGTCTTTGGCATCACTGGTCTATAGTTTATTGTCTTTGGCATCACTGGTCTATAGTTTATTGTCTTTGGCATCACTGGTCTATAGTTTGTTGTCTTTGGCATCACTGGTCTAGATGTGGTAATGTGCCACTATATAAGAGAATCCACTCTCAAAGTCATAGTGTGACTGCTATGGGTAACCCCAAGCACGTACACATCCATTATCCATGGTCATTCAACGTAACACTCAGCCGTGTACAGGCCTTAAATTTTATGTAGGTTATTTACACGCGGGAATAACCATCCCTGCTCCGGGTTGACCCATGGTCAGCTCGGAAGCGGGTTCCCTGTGACTGTGTGTGTGTGTGTGTGGGAGGGGTGGCGAACTGGGACTTGAGATGTGTACATTTTTTGAGATTGTGATGTGGAACGGATGCGTCGGGTCGATGGCAGGTGTGAGAGATTTTCCTGTCGGTTCTGTCAACGGATTGTACCTTACATTAAAAAGCTATAGTTCTCAGACCTGATTGTTTTATTGTGATTTCATTTACACTGTAAGCTACGTCATCCACTCGGCTACATATAGTTTATTGTCTTTGGCATCACTGGTCTATAGTTTATTGTCTTTGGCATCACTGGTCTATAGTTTGTTGTCTTTGGCATCACTGGTCTATAGTTTATTGTCTTTGGCATCACTGGTCTATATTTTATTGTCTTTGGCATCACTGGTCTATAGTTTATTGTCTTTGGCATCACTGGTCTATAGTTTATTGTCTTTGGCATCACTGGTCTATATTTTATTGTCTTTGGCATCACTGGTCTATAGTTTATTGTCTTTGGCATCACTGGTCTATAGTTTGTTGTCTTTGGCATCACTGATCTATAGTTTATTGTCTTTGGCATCACTGGTCTATATTTTGTTGTCTTTGGCATCACTGGTCTATAGTTTATTGTCTTTGGCATCACTGGTCTATAGTTTATTGTCTTTGGCATCACTGGTCTATAGTTTATTGTCTTTGGCATCACTGGTCTATAGTTTATTGTCTTTGGCATCACTGGTCTATAGTTTATTGTCTTTGGCATCACTGGTCTATAGTTTATTGTCTTTGGCATCACTGGTCTATAGTTTATTGTCTTTGGCATCACTGGTCTATAGTTTATTGTCTTTGGCATCACTGGTCTATAGTTTATTGTCTTTGGCATCACTGGTCTATAGTTTATTGTCTTTGGCATCACTGGTCTATAGTTTATTGTCTTTGGCATCACTGGTCTATAGTTTATTGTCTTTGGCATCACTGGTCTATAGTTTATTGTCTTTGGCATCACTGGTCTATAGTTTATTGTCTTTGGCATCACTGGTCTATAGTTTATTGTCTTTGGCATCACTGGTCTATAGTTTATTGTCTTTGGCATCACTGGTCTATAGTTTATTGTCTTTGGCATCACTGGTCTATAGTTTATTGTCTTTGGCATCACTGGTCTATAGTTTATTGTCTTTGGCATCACTGGTCTATAGTTTATTGTCTTTGGCATCACTGGTCTATAGTTTATTGTCTTTGGCATCACTGGTCTATAGTTTATTGTCTTTGGCATCACTGGTCTATAGTTTATTGTCTTTGGCATCACTGGTCTATAGTTTATTGTCTTTGGCATCACTGGTCTATAGTTTATTGTCTTTGGCATCACTGGTCTATAGTTTATTGTCTTTGGCATCACTGGTCTATAGTTTATTGTCTTTGGCATCACTGGTCTATAGTTTATTGTCTTTGGCATCACTGGTCTATAGTTTATTGTCTTTGGCATCACTGGTCTATAGTTTATTGTCTTTGGCATCACTGGTCTATAGTTTATTGTCTTTGGCATCACTGGTCTATAGTTTGTTGTCTTTGGCATCACTGGTCTATAGTTTGTTGTCTTTGGCATTACTGGTCTATGGTTTGTTGTCTTTGGCATCACTGGTCTATAGTTTGTTGTTTTATGCACACAAAAAAACCCAATAGTTAAAATGTTATTAGCTATAAATCGTGTATTTAATGTTAAAATTACATTTGTTATCACTTATTCATTTAAAAGTCGATTTGCTATTTTTGTTTGCATCGTGCCACAAAATAAAATAAAGGTAAACAAAAAATTGATATTTCATTTAAGTGCTAAAATAAAAATTATTACGTGACAGTTTGTCATTGGAATTGTTCAATTTCAAACCACATTTCTTTGTTCATCGCTAGAAACTGCAGTTTCCTGTCAAGCACCCGCCTCTTGTCGCAGACATTTGTGTCGTCAAGGGATGCTCTGAGCAGGATCTGCACAACATTGTCCAGTTGTGTAAGTTGACAAATAAGTTCCTAGTCAGCACCGTCCAGTTGTGTAAGTAGACAAGTTAGTCCCTGGTCAGCACGTCCACTTGTGTAAGTAGACAAGTTAGTCCCTGGTCAGCACCGTCCAGTTGTGTAAGTAGACAAGTTAGTCCCTGGTCCGCATTGTTCAGTTATGTAAGTAGACAAATTAGTCCCTGGTCAGCATTGTTCAGTTATGTAAGTAGACAAGTTAGTCCCTGGTCAGCGTTTTTCAGTTATGTAAGTAGACAAGTTAGTCCGTAGTCAAAATTGTTTGTTGGCTAAGTAGATAATATTCTGAAAGATAAACACTGTTTAGTTTTGTAAATTAGACAATTGAGTCACTAAGTAATGTCCCCACATAGAGGAGTAGACCAATTAGGAGAGTAGACCAATTAGGGAAGTAAACAGATTGGGGAGTAGACCAGTTAGGGAAGTAGACCAATAAGGGGAGCAGACCTATTAGGGAAGAAGAGCAATTAACGGAGTAGACGAATTAGTGGAGTAGACAAATTAGTGGAGTAGACCAATTAGTGGAGTAGACCAATTAGTGGAGTAGACCTATTAGTGGAGTAGACCAGTTAGTGGAGTAGACCAAAAGTTCTTATCTTTGTACCCTACAACCTTAAGTTTGTCCAGCGTCATGAAGGTCTAAGGCTGACTCAACAAAGCTAAAACATTCAAAGCAAAGTCGGTGCTTACGTATAGCTTCGCCTAAGGCCCCTATGTGACGTATAGCTTCGCCTAAGGCCCCTATGTGACGTATAGCTTCGCCTAAGGCCCCTATGTGACGTATAGCTTCGCCTAAGGCCCCTATGTGACGTATAGCTTCGCCTAAGGCCCCTATGTGACGTATAGCTTCGCATAAGGCCCCTATGTGACGTATAGCTTCGCCTAAGGCCCCTATGTGACGTATAGTTTCGCCTAAGGCCCCTATGTGACGTATAGTTTCGCCTAAGGCCCCTATGTGACGTATTTGAAATGAAATTAAGCCCGGTAATCTATTTTTTTTTCATCCATATGGTTTCATTTACCATTGTTTACCAGTGCACCTCGCCTGCCTCATCTGCTTCATCTGCTTCATCTACCTCACCTGTCTCGTCTGCCTCATCTGCCTCATCTACCTCGTCTGCCTCACCTACCTCACCTACCTCACCTGTCTCGTCTGCCTCATCTAACTCGTCTGCCTCACCTACCTCACCTGTCTCGTCTGCCTCATATATCTCGTCTGCCTCACCTACCTCACCTGTCTCGTCTGCCTCATCTACCTCGTCTGCCTCACCTACCTCGTCAGTCTCATCGACCTCGTCTGCCTCATCTGCCTCATCTTCCTCGTCTGCCTAATCTACCTCGTCTGAATCATCTGCCTCGTCTGCCTTATCTCGTGTTTGTCTGGCTTAAACTGATCGAAAGCTAAAACAAAGGTCAGTCCCACGGTCTATTTTTGTTCTTTTCAGTTGTCAACCAGGTGACATGGCAAGCGAACTACACAGTGACAGCTGTCAAATGTAAGGTGGACACCCGTCTACGTGAGGATGCAGCAGCACTTGTGACATTGTTAGTACCATTTTTAGTACTATCATTAGTATCATCATAAATGCCATCCTTATTTCCATTATATCGTATCACGTGACTCGTATAGTAACATCATTGTACAAACATCACTGTCATCACTAGCTTCACTATTAAAATCAAGATTGAATCATAATTATCCCACAACAAATAGACTCTCCAGCTCACGAACTCACGAACTCACCAACTCACGAACTCACCAATATATATATCTAAATTGACAAAAACTCCTTTAATCCCTATTTAATCACCACCACCACAGCTGCCACCACCATTATCACCACCACCAACAGTTATCACCACTAACAACACAAGTTATCACACCCCCACTATACAAAGCTGCAAAAATCTATTCTCTAAATCTGATCTGCTTCCCGTAGAGCTGTCGTCGCTGTCATTCTGCTTCTGGTGCCCGTGGCCACGGTGTTTGAAGTCTGGCTGCGTGCCCGACGGAAGGGGATCAAAACCAGTCGTGACATCCCTGTAGGCGAGCAACCACATGTGGCCAGAGAGCAACCACATGTGGCCAGTGTGTACCGTAAATCAAACCTACACAGCATTAGGGACCAAATCAGGTCTTCTTTGGATGCTTCAGACCAGAACATTGCAAATGTTGACGCTAGATACCAGAACCTGTCCGAATTTGAACTTGCCAACCAGAACAGATCAAATTTTGACGCTAGATACCAGAACCTGTCCGAATTCGACCCTGACAACCAGAACAGACCAAATTTTAACTCTAAATATCAGAACGCGGCAAATGTTGACTCTATCAGGCAGAACAGCTTAAATTTAGAGATGAACCAAGATGAACCAACGCTGACCAGATATTCCTATATCAACAATGCTTACACTTCAGACGATTCAGCAGACGTGACCTCTAATCCTACAGGAGAACAAACACAAATAAACAATGCTACCTCCAAAAAACTACCCGAATGCGTCAGACGTCTGACCGACAACCCGCCAGCAAAGGTAGCCTCATCAAATGTGGATGACGTCACGAAACCTGAGCACCAGGTCCAGTTGGCATCCGAACCTGCTAGAGGCAACGTCATCTGCGGCCCACTCAATGCAAACATTGTCACCAGCGGCAAAGCAGATCATGGCTGTTTACCTGACCCTGGTGTCAATGATGACTACGCCTCTCGTGTCAAGGATGACCACGCCCATGGTGTCAATGATGGCCACGCCCCTATGGGCAATGACGGACACGCCCCTGTGCTCAGTGACGGCCACGCTCCTGTGGTAAGTGACGATCACGCCCCTGGGGTCAATAATGATCTTGTCCCTGTCCATGACAACGGCCCATTGGATCGCAATGAATCTGTCCACATGCGAAGAGTAAAGACGTGGTCAAAGCTCAGGGGCAACTCGAAGAGACAAACAGGCAGCATTTCTTTGCCAAGAATGCAAAAAAAACATTTAGAGACGAAGTTGTCCATCAATGCCCCACAAGAAAAGTCATTACCTGACACAGGTAAGTCGTGCTAGGTCAAATGACGTCATACTATGTTTCTCATATGTTGGTGTGCATGTTTGTAATATATTGTTGAGAATGTTTCATATGTTGTTGCTTTTTATGTTGTATATGTTGGTATGTATATCATATGTTGTCGTGTATGTCTCACATATGTTGTTGTGTATGTCTCACATATTATTATGTTGTTATGGAGGTTTCATATGTTGTCGTGTATGTTTCAGTTCTGCTCTTGGAGCGCATGCTCGTGTGTTTCTCTCTCCGTCGTAACCTGACCAACGTCCTCGGAAAAGGTCATGCTGACACGATGTTCTGTCTTAATGGGGTCAGGGTCATGTCCATCGGATGGATCGTCATGGGATCATATTACGGGGCTCTTTACTCCAACCCGACAGTTCTTGGTAAGTTGTAAGTTAGAGGTAATGGTATGTAAGTTATAGGTAATGGTATGTAAGTTATAGGCAATGGTATGTCAGTTATAAGTAATGGTGTGAAAGTTATAGGTAATGGTGTGTAAGTTATAGGTATTGGTGTGAAAGTTATAGGTAATGGTATGTAAGTTATAGGTAATGGTGTGTAAGTTATAGGTAATGGTATATAAGTTATAGGTAATGGTATGTCAGTTATAGGTAATGGTATGTAACTAATAGGTAATGTTATGAAAGTAATAGGTAATTGTATATAAGTTATAGGTAATGGTATGCAACTTATAGGTAATGTATTAATTTATAGGTATGGTTTGTGAGTTGTACGTCAGGTAACGTAAATTTTAGGTCATTTAAGTTATGCTGTATTAAGTTGTAGGTGAGTGGAAGGTAAGCAATACGTAAGGTGGAGTTGGTTTGTAGTTGAGTTGAAGGTAAGCAATATATAAACAAAAGGTAAATTATAGGTAAGTTCAAAGTTAACAGTGGCATTGCCAATTATGTTCAATTTGTTAACAGCTAACATTGATCAAAGCCAGAGTAGTTAACACTTTTTGAGTAATAAGCCATTTTTAGTGATTAGCCATTTTTTTTAGTAATTAGCCAATTTTTATAGTAATTTTGCATTTTTTTAGTAATTTGTAATTTTTTAGTAATTGGCAATTTTTTTTAGTAAAAAGCCATTTTTTTAGTAATAAGCCATTTTTTTTAGTAATAAGCCATTTTCTAGTAATAAGCCTTTTTTTAGTAATTAGCCATGTTTAGTAATTGGCCATTTTTTAGTAATTAGCCATTTTTTGGCAAATAGCCATATTTTAGTAATTAGCAGCTTTTTTAGTGATTGGCAATTTTTTTTTGGTAATTAGCCATTTTTTAACAATAACCAATGTTTCAAAACAAATTAAATTTTTTGAGAATGTTTTGGCCAAGCCCGTAAAGGAGTTGTATTGAAATGTGGCCATATTATTATATGTTAAACTGCCATATCTTTACTCTCAACATATATCATACGCTAAACTGCCACTAAAATACTCCGGGCCCCAATTTTGAAGTGCACCAATACAAACCATTTGAACCAGCTTAAAATGAGTTGAAGTCTGCAATCACAATAGAAGTAGAAGATCAATTGCAAAAATATGTGGCGTTAAATTTCAAAGCTATTGTGTGGTGGAATTAAAAATCATAGAAAATAAATTCTAAATACGAAAGTGATGAGTAGTTCCCCTCGACCTGGCTTGATATGACAACATATCAGTTCTGTGGTACGTCATTTGTTTGACGACATATTAGTTCTGTAGTACGTCAATTGTACCACAACATATTAAAAGCTCTATCTTAATCCCAGACAATCACGTGGACACGGTCAAGCTGACCCAATCCTTCTGGACACAGGCCATGATCAACACAACCCTGGCTGCGGACACATTCTTTCTTCTCAGGTGGGCAATCCATTAGAACATTATTTGTACACATACATATATATTGAGGCATGTGTACAGAAATATGGTTACGTTGTCATTAGACTACAGACACATGTACACATTCGTTTTACATGTCTGCATTTAAAGGGATATTTAAGAACATTCTAAGTATGTACAAAGGTGCACACATATTTTGATGGAGATATTTGTACACTTTCCACTGTACACATGATGAATGTGTACATATTTTAATTGTCATATTTATCTTATGTCACAGTGGGACGCTCTATGCTTACAACTTTATGAAAGTCAAAGCTAAAAACAAGACAAAACAGATGACCAGAGTGATGACCATTGGCGAATACATTTGGATGATAGGGCACCGTCTTGCCAGGTAATACACGTGAATGGGAGGACACCGTCTGGCCAGGTGTAATACATTTCCAGGGATGTGCTAAAATGTGTGGCTGTGTATGTAGTTGGTTACCATTCCATGAATGATTTTATTAATTTTAATTAAAATCTGTGTGGGGGGGGGAGGGGGGGTGGATTCGATACTTTCATTTTGCCCCAGGAAGCTCAAGATACATCTCATTATAGAGGAATGAATTTAATTAATAAATTACCCTTTAACGTGGATGACACTATCTCTAAATCCAGTGATATCACAGTCGTCAAAAAGATATGTTACATTCTCTTTTTACAAATATACATATTTTTACCAAATTAATCAAATCAATGGCGTAGACCAAACGTGGGTACAAGTACATAGGTAAACCCACGAATATCAAAAGCCATTCATTTTAAACACGTGAAAGTGTATTCATAAAAAAGCCTTTAAAAAAAATGTACTGTTGATGGGCGAGAACAAAGATAAGTTAAAGTTTTCTTTCAAAAAATTAAAATATATTTTTATTCTTACATTGCTAAAACTAAGTTGGTTTATATTGTAATGAGATTAATAACCAGTCTTTAAAAAAAACTATTTAGGCTGTTGTAGACGTGAAAAAAGTTTAAGAGATTCTTCTTTTGATATAGGAATTCTTCATTTTAAGATTATCCTATAATATATTAGGAAAAAAAAGGGAAAAGTTTGGTTAAATTTTTCAGGAAGATATCAAGATCTCGAATTCCGATAATATAAAATAGATGTCCAATTGTATATAAAGTTTTTGTTGTAAACTTAAGATGATGTTTTCACAATTTTAAGAGAAAATCGTTGTAGGTCAGGGGCAAAAAGGGGGGTAGGTAAGGCCCCACATTAAATTTTTTTTAAACACATGACATCCAAAGTATATATCTAGCGTAGCAATCATCCGACAATTAACTTCTTTATTGGCAATAATGATTTAATTGTTTATCATTTAGCTTTGGTAATGCTTATAGAAAAGAAGTGTGGTTTAGGGGCGCGAAAAGGGATAGGGTAGGCATAGAGCAAAAAAATACTTCTTAAAACTTTTAATGATGTTAGAACCGTAAACATTATTAAATAGATACTTCTTTTCAAAATAAGGAATTGTGATGAGCTTTCACATTAGCAGGTAGAAATTATAGTAAAGTGACTGCAAAATGTACATTTAAATGTATATCTGTCTAATTGGCTTATAACCTGCAGAATAGTGCCCTGCTATTACCTGATAATTATGGTGTACACCAACCTGGGACCTTACATGGTGCAAGCAGTAGAACAGCATCCAGGACTTAGGTCAGGATCAAATTGTCACAAGCACTGGTGGACCAATGCTCTCTTCATCAGCAACTTTTACCAGTCTGATCAAATGGTAAGTCCTTTTCTAATGACTCACCTGCATGTGTGTCATTCATTCTTTATCTGTTTATGACAACATATCGGCAATGACAGCTCATCCGCCTAGACGAAACATCGACCAAGACAACCCACTGGACCAGACAACCCATCGGACCAGACAACCCATCAACCCAGACAACCCATCGGACCAGACAACCCATCAACCAAGACAACCCATCAACCAAGACAACCCATCGACCCAGACAACCCATCGGACCAGACAACATATCGGACCAGACAACCCATCGGACCAGACTACCCATCGGACAAGACTACCCATCGGACCAGACAACCCATCGGACCAGACAACCCATCGGACCAAACAACCCATCGACCCAGACAACCCATCGGACTAGACAACCCATCGGACCAGACAACCCATCGACCCAGACAACCCATCGACCCAGACAACCCATCGGACCAGACAACCCATCGGACCAGACAACCCATCGACCCAGACAAACCATCGGACCAGACAACCCATCGGACCAGACAACCCATCGGACCACACAACCCATCGACCCAGACAAACCATCGGACCAGCCAACCCATCG
>CAXITT010000105.1:493355-526332 GCA_964033795.1 Lymnaea stagnalis | reverse complement strand
GTTATCCCCCCCCCCCCAAATCCGATCGCAGCAATCCCACGTGGAAAGCCACTGAACTGAGGGATATGTTGACCAACGAACTGAACCACGCAGGAGAAACGCCCAACCCCCCCCCCCCCCGCCCAAACCGTTTCGGGTGAGCGATTATTTAAATAATATCACACATCGGAATATTGAGTTCATTGGATTCAGATATCCCATTGTAGTGAGTATCCAGTAAGCAATTAGAATATCCTCACTATCAAGGCCGTTGCAAACGTTAAAAGCTTCATTTCCGAGGTCGACTCTTAAGTTAATACAATGACGTAGAGTACCTTATCGCCGGCTTTTCTAAAACCTAGCTACAGTACATTCAACCACACCTTAGCAGCTGGATTGAGGAATCTGTTTCCTGAGGCCTGGGTCCATGAACCCCGCCCAGGAACCATCCGGAAGACCAATTCATCGCCCGCAACGATAGGACCGCGTGCTGATAGGATGTTACTCCCCCGAGAAGTCCTCACATACACCCACCACAGCGTACTGGGGAAGAGGTATCCCAGAAGGTACAGTCGAGACTGGTATCTTCCAATTTCGTGAACGCCCTGAGAAGCGCTGAGCCCCGAAAAGCCACGGAGTGAAGAATTGGAGGAGCCACCTCCACATCGAAGTGAATCTACCACTGATTGATCAAGCCAGATGAACAGAACCATTGACTTAAAAAAAAAAAGAGAGTGTTTTTAAGAGAAATAAACTCTATAGAAGAATATATATATATATATATATATATATATATATATATATATATATATATATATATATATATATACAAGAATGAGCTAAAGTCACATAACGCCAAAAGAGAGATACTATTAAGTACGTTCGGATTCCTAAAAACAATCATAGTTATTTTCTATTATTTTACGGAAATCGAATAAATTTAAATGTGCAAAAAATATTTTAAATCCGCTTTTATTTTAGTAAACGTTTAAGTATTATGATTATAAATTACAATTACAATTAAAGTATCAACTAAGGAACTATTTTAAGCATTTTTTTCGTGTTTAAAAATTATAAAAAAGATTTTTACAAATGATCAAAGAATTCCACCGTAATCACATTTATCGGGGAAACCCTAATATCAGTCGTTTTAGTGCGTCTTTTAGTGCGTCGTTAACATTTCGAAATAAAAGTTTAAAATAATTTGTTATAAATAATCACGCAAATGACGTCATAGCGCGAATGGCTTATTTCTCCAAAACTCGTAGGTTTCTTTAAATTTAATATACGTGCGTGAGAAAACTGATAATGTATTTTCCCTTCTTAAAAGTAAAATTAATAATAATTAAATTTTTAACAAAACATACACACATTTCAGCTGTTTATATTAACATTAAAAAAGTTTTGCCTTTTTTAATTCCAAAAATATACATTATTAAATTTATAACGTAATAAAAACTAACCTTTAAACATAATTCTAATAGCAAAGTCCCGTTTAAGTCAAACAGTGCAGCGCAACTCCATAGCCAAATAGCAATCAGTAATCCACTTATAACTCATCTAAAATCGGAACAACCATATGAAGTGAAAAATATGTTAGTTTTGGTTTGGAAGGGATTACAATCCTGTGGAAAACTGTATTAATTTTGATTTTAAAAATCTTGAGGGGGTGTGGTTATTTTACAGCACAAGATAAGTCTCCAAATAAATCAATGAATTTGATAAATAATTAACCTCCTTGTTTACATATATATCGGAGGAAGTAAATAGGATGTGTACATTTTTACGTGGATGACAATATTTTTTAAATCCTATGGTATTACATTTGTGATAAAAGAGATGTTACATTTTCATTTTACAAATAAACATTTGCGTAACAATTAAGAAAATCAATGGCGTTAACAAAACGTGGGTACATGTAGATAAGCACACCCATGAATATCAAAACCCAATCATTTTACACACCTGAAAATTTAATTTTGAAAAATGGAGATGGGTTAATATTTTGTTTCAAAAAAATTAAAACCATTTTTGTTTTTAATTTGCGAAAATTAAAGTGGGTGCATATTTTTATGAGATTAACAAAAAAAAAAAAGACATACGCGTCTGTTATAGACGTGAAAAACGGTTGCGAGATTCTTCTTTAGATAACAGAATTTTTTGTTTTACGATTTTTTGAAAATGTACAATTTTTTTTAAAAAGCCAAAATGTGTTTACATTTTTTATGAAGGTATTTATTTATAAGATATATATTTATGTCATCTAGAGAATTTTTGTTGTAAATATAAGATTATGTTTTTTAACAATTTTTAGAAAAAAAGGTGTAATTCAAGGGCACGAAAAGGGGAAAATCTAAAATATTTCTCTAGCATAGTAATTGTCCCTCAATTAACTTCTTTAGAGACAAAAGTGATATAATTATTGATAATTTAGGCTGGGTAATTTAAGGTTATGTTTAGAGGGGGGAAAAGTAGTTTAGGGGCGTGAAAGGGAGTAGGGTAGGCGTATCATATATAGCAGATAAATACTTCTCAAAACATAATGATGTTAGAATCATAAACATCATTACATGCGTAAAGTTATGAATTGAATAATCTCAAAGGACCTACCATTATCATCCCGATAACATTGGGTCATTTATTCTAGTTGTTCATAATAAAATAGAACCTAGATTAATTTTTATGCAAGTTGTTTTGCATATCCTTCACTGTCATGCCCTGTACTAATTCACCTTGAAATAAATACGTTCATTTCATTGACTGAAAGGTGTCATGAAGTATTTGATAGTAAAGGCATTAGTGAGTAAAGTAATTATGTCCCTAAGTGCGTGAAATCGATATAACAAAATAACCCCAGTCACAAGCTGGTGGGACACTCATCAGAGAGTTGTTCCAACACCCCCTAATATAAAAGCCATTTACCCACATCCCAACGGTCCAAGGACTAGGGGACATGATGCTAATGGAGAGTTCAGCTAAATGGCCAGATACCAGTGATAACATTATTTGTTTAACTTATCCAACATGTTGAAATACAAATGAAGTTATTAGAGTCTGCTTATGCAAACGATGATATTGAATGACAATTTCTAACTCCCATTATACACGCCAACTTTCAAGACTTCAGAGGAGCCAGGCTTATTTGATTCCACGCGCATGATATGATATTTTGTTTTTGTTGCGTAAGAGAAGTAAATCTGCCCCAGCTACAACATACGACGTTTGTGGTAGGAGAGCATGCCAAGTAGATTTCAGCATTAAGAATCCTCAGCAGCTCCTTCAAGAAGTTTTTCAGAACTGGAAGTGACAATGAGAATAAGAAATGACAAAGCTTTGGTTGACCTTAACCAATTCCTTTTGAATCGTGAGGCGATACTCTGGAAATAAAAATATGTTTATTTAGACCGATGGCAATTCAAAATTTACATTCATTATTGAGAGGTAGGTTTGATTCACTATTCACCATTGAGACAGGCTCTGATTGGTTATTGACCATTGAGAGGGGTGATTGATTGGTTATTCTTTATTGAGAAGGGGTTCTGGTTGGTTATTTGTTTATTTTTTAACGTTTTTCGTTTATTTTAACAGCGATTATTGCAGCATTCAATCAGAGATTATTGCAGCATTCAATCAGAGATTATTGCAGCATTCAATCAAAGATTATTGCAGCATTAAATCAGAGATTATTGCAGCATTAAATCAGAGATTATTGCAGCATTAAATCAGAGATTATTGCAGCATTCAATCAGAGATTATTGCAGCATTAAATCAGAGATTATTGCAGCATTCAATCAGAGATTATTGCAGCATTCAATCAGAGATTATTGCAGCATTCAATCAGTGATTATTCCAGCATTCAATCAGAGATTATTGCAGCATTCAATCAGAGATTATTGCAGCATTCAATCAGAGATTATTGCAGCATTCAATCAGAGATTATTGCAGCATTCAATCAGAGATTATTGCAGCATTCAATCAGAGATTATTGCAGCATTCAATCAGAGATTATTGCAGCATTCAATCAGAAATTATTGCAGCATTTAATCAGAGATTATTGCAGCATTCAATCAGAGATTATTGCAGCATTCAATCAGAGATTATTGCAGCATTCAATCAGAAATTATTGCAGCATTCACTCAGATACCATATATGATGATATGAGGCGACTAGGTTATGATAATGGAGTCAACATGAGAGGAATACATAATGGAGTCGAAGGAAGAGTTAGAGAGCTAAATCGAAGAGTTCTATTTTGTTCCATGATGTGCTCCTTCATTGGATTTTGTGTTTAAAGATGTAGCAAGCTGTTGAAATTAAATTAAATATAATTTTAAAAATATTTTTTATTATGTTTCATCAGGAATATATTTTTTAAAATCATGTTGCTTATTAAACTTGGGTGTTACAATTCAAAGAGAGGTCCGCTGGGACGAGCACATTAACAGTGTGTGCAACCGGGCAAACAAGACCCTGGGGATCCTAAGGCGCAATCTGAAGATCGGCAACTCAAGCGTGAAAGAAAAAGCCTATAAAGCCTTTGTCCGACCTATTTTAGAGTACGCTTCTACAGTCTGGGACCCATTTACCCAGAAAAGCATCGATAGGTTGGAGGCGGTCCAGCGACGGGCAGCGCGCTTTGTCATGAACCGCTACAGAAGCACCTCGAGTGTTGGTAGCATGCTGGAAACACTGGGCTGGTCG
This sequence comes from Lymnaea stagnalis, assembly GCA_964033795.1. Taxonomy (NCBI): domain Eukaryota; kingdom Metazoa; phylum Mollusca; class Gastropoda; family Lymnaeidae; genus Lymnaea; species Lymnaea stagnalis. Next base: position 521,652 of record CAXITT010000105.1, on the reverse strand, counting down.
ACATTGGAAGAACGACGACGACTATCCAGGCTCACCATGTTGTACAAGATAACAAATGGGCTGGTGCACTGCTCCGGAATCAAACAGAAACTCGTTCATCTTCCCCCTAGACTGCGACGAAGTCACGACAAACAGTTCCGACTGGTAAAAACAAGAACAAAGTACAGGAGCTCCTCATTCCTGCCGAAGACAATAGGGGACTGGAACAAGCTTCCAAAAGCAACAGTTGAGGCAGCTACACTAGACACATTTGTGTCTATTACCTCCTGTATTCCAACCCCCAGTTCATAACACCACTGCTGAGTCGCCCTTGCAACCAGTGAAGCATCCCATTGAAACCCAAGCACAGTAAAATCGCAAACCCCTCTGAAACATAGGAGCCAGAATGATCAATTCATTGATCGTGGGCCCTTAAAATAAAGAAGAAGAAGAAGAAACTAAGTTTAGAACAATAATAATCCCCTGACTAATTTTAAAAAAAAAAAACATTTTAATGACAGAGTTGATGGAAACATTTGACTGCATTTATAGAGTAATACAAACATTGATTTATTTTAAGGAACCGCACAAAAAGATGAACAATCTATTTGTTAGTAGTTAAATCAGAAATAAGTTAGGATAGTTTCATACTCATTTAATTAAATATATTTATAAAAATCACAAGGATATTGACTGAGAATTGTGCTTCTACCAATGTTTAAAAAAATGCTCTAAAATTATTCCTCAACTGTTTTTTAATCTACTTGTTACCAGCAGGCTTGTGAGAGTTTCATAATAAATTAGGCTTAGGTCAGGTGAGGTCAGGGCGCAGCATTATGCCGATGTGTGACTCCAATGAACCATAAAAAGCCAAGACCTCGGCCTTCCCCGTTGGGTTTTTGTGCTGTTTGCAGTTGTGTCAATATGCTCTTCACTGGAGCGTGCCAACTCAAGGATACTTCTGCTATGCAACTACTGAATAGGGTCTCGTTGGATTCCTTCACTCCTCTATAAGTATAACATTTTAAAAAATGGTTGTACACAGTTATCTATTAGCTTGGAGTTACCTCCATTGGATTAAACTTTTGTGAATGTGTTACAATTTTAAAGTTATGATTGAACACTCGCATGTGAGATTGGTTTTTGTGTAAAGTGTTTTCTGCGACGCAAAATTTAGAATGAATTTTATGTTTGCTTGAAGGTATAAGAATATTTTTAGGTAAGAGAGATTATGTTGTGACATTTGCTAAAATACCAATTAGTCACATTCGCGAGAAAGAAATGGTTTTTCGATCTTTTTCTTTTGATACAATGCACAGTTATCCGTACTTGGAATATTTTTGTTCTATATTTTAAAGACTTAAATTTGATTGGCTGTTGAAAGAACTTTAATGGCGGCATTGACACTTTGAAAAGTAAAATGTATGTTCAGGGCAAATAGTTTTATTCGATGTGTCTGGATTAGGCAATACTAATAATACAATATTTGATGTGTCTGGATTAGGCAATAATAATAATAAAATATTTGATGTGTCTGGATTAGGCAATAATAATAATAAAATATTTGATGTGTCTGGATTAGGCAATACTAATAATACAATATTTGATGTGTCTGGATTAGGCAATAATAATAATAAAATATTTGATGTGTCTGGATTAGGCAATAATAATAATAAAATATTTGATGTGTCTGGATTAGGCAATAATAATAATAAAATATTTGATGTGTCTAGGTTTGGAAATAATAATAATAAAATATTTGATGTGTCTAGGTTTGGCAATAATATTATTTAAAAAATGTATGTGTCTGGATTCGGCAATAATAATAATAAAATATTTGATGTGTCTAGGTTTGGCAATAATATTATTTAAAAAATGTATGTGTCTGGATTCGGCAATAATAATATAAAATATTTGATGTGTCTGGATTCGGTAAAAATAATATTAAATTTGATCTGAAAATATAATTGAAGCAATTAAAAATGTAAAGAAAAAGTAATTGTAATATTCATCTAGGCCCTACAGACCATTGGTGGAGACTAGAGTAGGCCCTATAGACCAGGGATGGGAAGTAGTAGCTGCTTCCTCTGCCCTCCTGTGTAGACGCCCCTGGTCCAGGGCTGCAAAGAAGACAACGTCGGGAGCAAAGAATGTTAAATGATGTATGCACGTATTTCAGAAATATGTAGTGGTTACATATTATGCATATGTGTACATAGGTTGTTAGCGAATTTGGTACATAGGTTGTTAGTGAGATCGGTACATCGGTTTATAGGAATATGTGTACACATGATGATAGTGATAAGTGTAACTAGGCTGTTAGTGACATATGTTCATAGGTTGTTATGTACATATAGGCTATTAGTGATATGTGTACATAGTTCACAGAGACATGCTAGTAACTATTCCAACAAAAGACATTGGAATGTTATTGATCAAAATACCTAGCTCCTAGCGTTTTAATTTTAAAAGTAGGTGTTACCGGGGGCGTCTATCCCCCACCCCTGAGTGGTTGAAGCCATACTCCCGCGCCCCCCCCCCATGGACCTTGATCAGTTATGCAAATATTGGCTTGCAGTTTTCCTTTCAGACAATGTTTTCAAGGTAGTGGGGGGGAGGGGGTGAAGGGAAATAAGATGTTCAGGTGGGAACTGCCAGGGGCGTTGGCAGGGGCGGAGGGGAACCCCTTTTTCTATTTATTGAAGGGAAGCATGTTTGGCTGACTGCTGATGACGGGGGGTGGGGGTAGCAAATCTCTTTCTTCGCCTGCTATGCATATTTTAGATCCACTCTTCCACACGCAAGGGATGCGACACCCAACCCATGCCAGGATTACAGGCCACCTTGCTTCTATAAAATTGTATAAGGATCCTTTTTGTCTAAAGCAATGTGTACCAAGTAATTTTGATCTCATGAAATGATGGGGGGAAAACAACTACGCTAACTGTAAACTTCATCAAAAAAATTTTTTTTCTCCATTGTACACTCGCACATTCCATTAAAAAGCGTTTTTTTTTTTTAAATTTCTGTTGAACAAACTTCCGTACGAATAGCATTTTTCCGTACTAACAGCATTCTTCCGTATGAATAGCATTATCTCGTACAAATTGGTTTCGAATAAGTAAGTTTCATACTAATTTACGGTAACCCTATAAAATAGGGTCAAGTGTCACGTTGCTTCTATTTAATAAGATCGCTACCCAAACACGTTTGGTAATCTGTGATAAAGATATTAGACAACGATTGGGTATTTAATAGTTTTCTACCATCTCTGTTTCCCCAGTTAAACCTTGACTTTGCGCCCGCCACCATCATGAACTTCATGCCACAGGTCAGTTTGGGCAGTACGCGAAATTTAAACCACGCCTATGGTCACACGGCACAGCTGACGAGGAGAAACACGGCGATCGACTTCAACAGGCTGGGACTTGCGGACTACGACACCAACGTGCCGGAGACCATCCCCCTTGGAGAATTTCATCGTCGCCGACACAGTCTTCCACGCAACGCTTTTAATTTGCTGAAGCAACATTCCCCCCTTTTGCACCGAGATGAACCACCTGACCTAGACTCCGCCCGGAAGCACGAGTCTGATGGAGAAGACGACTCCCTGGTGCATCATCCCCTCCTCGCTATTAAGAACTTCCTCCACGCTGATGAAAACGACAATGACAGGGCGTCGTCATACGGTAAGTCCTTGATGGAAACTCTCCCTGAGAAACACGACTGCAGTGTTGAAGGTTGTCAGCGAGTCACCATCAACGTCAGTGGTTTAAAGTTTGAAACTCAGCTCCGCTCTCTCAACCGCTTCCCCAAAACTCTGCTGGGAAACCCGGAAAAACGGAAGAAATTCTGGGACGAGAGACGCAAAGAGTATTTCTTGGACCGCCACCGTCCGACCTTTCAGGCGGTGTTGTATTACTACCAGAGTGGAGGCAGATTGAACAAACCGCTGGAGGTACCCATCGACGTCTTCCTCAGCGAACTTTACTTCTATGAACTGGGTGAGGCAGTCATTGATGGGTTTAAGGGAACGGAAGGAATTCAGATTGACAGCTCGGTGAAAATTCTTCCGGAAACTTACTGGGCGAGAAAGATTTTCCTCACCATGGAGTACACGGAACATTCCAAAGCCTCGCGCATTTACGCCCTCATCTCTGTGATCATGATTCTGACATCGGTGGTGACGTTCTGTGTGGAGACATTGCCCCAGTTTAAGGACGACGGCTGTAAGAACACCAGTGTCCTGGACGTGGCGGGCAACTGGACAGATACCACCATGGTGGACTGGGCGGGCCCACTGTTTGTTGTTGAAAGCTGCTGTGTGTTTTTCTTCGCTGGCGAATTGGCCATCAGATTTCTGGTCAGTCCCGACAAAGGGAAATTTTTAAAAACAGTCATCAATTGGATTGACCTGTTATCGATAGCGCCCTACTTTATTATCATCAGTAAGTTTTCTATCTGGAAACTTTAACAGTGTTAACCCATTTTATTTTCTTCATAGGATGTAGGGTGTGGGGTGGAATCTAGGGTGTGGGGATGAAACTAGGGTGTGAGGTGGAGTCGAGGGTGTAGGGGGTGGAATCTAGGGTGTGGGTTGGAATCGAGGATGTAAGGTGGAATCGAGGGTGTTGTGATGGAATCGATGGTGTTGGTTGGAAACTAGGGTGTGGGATGGAATCGAGGGTGTTGTGGTGGAATCGAGGGTGTTGTGGTGGAATCGAGGGTGTTGTGGTGGAATCGAGGGTGTTGTGGTTGAATCGAGGGTGTTGTGGTGGAATCGAGGGTGTTGTGGTGGAATCTAGGGTGTTGTGGTGGAATCGAGGGTGTTGTGGTGGAATCTAGGGTGTAGCTGTGGAATCTAGGGTATGGGTTGGAATCGAGGGTAGGGATGGGTGAATGATTTTCTTTGTTTCAATGATTTCCTCAACTTTTTTTTTTAATGTCTTCAAATTTTGTTTGATTGCTTAGATTGTTTGTGCTCTAGAGATCTGACTTAACTCAACGGCAATTCAATAATGTACCATGAAACAGATTTTTAATAATAAAGATTTTTTTAGGATGGAGCTCTTGAACTTTATCCTCAACCACTGGCAGTGAATAACTTAGCTCCTTCGTCTATACATATTGGTTAAGAATTCAGTTTATTTTTCCTATTTGACCAAAAAAAAAATTACAGCAACGAATAGTTAGTTTCACTATTCTATCTTCCACATGACAGCCATGAACACAATCAATGGAGAGTGTGGGGGCAAGCACAAGACTGGTTCATTTCTCAGTGTCCTCAGAGTACTGCGTGTCGTTAGGATCCTGAAGCTCAGTAAACATTCTCATGGTCTCAAGATACTCGGCAAGACTCTCCAAACCAGCTTCCGGGAACTGACCATGTTCCTCCTGTTCCTCTGCATCGCCACTGTCATCTTCTCCGGCGCCATATTTTATGTCGAGTTGGGCAACCCTGAGGGCATGTTTGTGTCCATTCCCGACGCCTTCTGGTGGGCAATCGTAACCATGACAACGGTAGGCTACGGGGACTATGTACCTGTCGGACCACTGGGCAAGTTGGTTGGCGGGCTGTGTGTTCTGTCCGGCGTTTTGGTCATTGCTCTGCCAGTCCCTGTCATAGTGGCCAACTTTAATAACTACTACAGGCATTATACAAGTAAGTTTTATCAGTAGGTATCTATGTAACTATTTATTGTTTACAAAATGGACAAAGATATTGCCATACATTGACTATAAATAAAAAATATGGAACAACCTTATAATTTTATTTTTTTTTAAACTTCTCGAATTGAAAATTATTTATTATAGTTGATCAGTTAAATGTTTATATTTATAATTTATCTATTGATAGTTGAAAAGTTTGTTGAAAAGTGTAAAGTTGATATTTACATATTTATATTTTAACAGTTTGATGTTGATATTTATAATTTATTTATTTATAGGTGAAAAGTTTAATGTGGATACAAAATATATATTACATATTAATTATTTAAAGTTGAAGAGTTTAATATTGATATTTACACATGTTATTTTACTTATATTTTTTTATATTATTTCATCTTTAGAATTAATTCCCTGTTGACACATTTTATTTTCCAAAGTACTTCGAGAGAATGAGATTGACGTCATCACTAAAGAAGACGTGTCTAAACCGTCCAGCCAGGTCATTCACCTCTTGGGATTAGTTGCCAAGGTAATCACATGTCTCATTGCCCAATGTTGTTTTTAATTGATACGAATCTCTATGGCAACGAAATCTAACCCTAATCTTTACCAACCTATCATATTTGTGTTCTATCTTTACTAACCAATCACATCTGTGTTCTATTTTACCAACCAATCATATCTGTGTTCTACCTTCATTGCTGCATAGACCAACCAATCACATCGTCATGGGATGGATGAAAGTGGGAAGTGGGGCGGGGGTTATTTTCGATGCATTCATAAATTCAGGACAGTGAAAGCAACTGAACCTCGGGGCCAATCATCAGTTTGTCGTAAAAAGTTCTGGTTTTGTACCTAGTCTGCCCTGTCTTGGACTGTCATTGTCCTGTCATTGTCCTGTCTTAGACTGCGCTAGTCGATGTTTTCTTGCGTTTAATAACAAACAGTCATGCGTTCCTGTTTGCCGTCATGTGTTCCTGCTTCCAAACCCTTGGATCTAGGCTTTGTCTTGGCCAAGCCCCTCTTCAACCAGGCTTTGTCTTTGCCAAGCCCCTCTTCCAGGGAGCCATCAGGTCGTGGCGTAGCGCCGGGATCTTTAGCTTCAGCTGAGCTCCTAGTCTCTCGCGCCACGTAGCGGTCATGACCTACTAATATTCTTATTACCGGTAGCTCTATAAAAGATAATATGTTTGTTTCCATAGTAAAGGTAATATTCTTGTTTCCGCTATAAAGTTCATATTCTTGTTATTTCCATAAATAAAACCTTTTGTTGCCAAGATAAAAGCGGTTCATCAAATATTGAACTTTAACTTTGTCTATTTATAACTTGGCGTTTGACAGGGCACAGGGAACACCCAGACATCCAAGAGCCAGTGATTTCTAAAGGCGGAGGTCAGAGGTCGCCCACGGAGGAGACAGTGGCAGTTAAAAGGCAGTGCACAGCAACTTGTTTTTTCCAGAATGACACCTAGTACCTTTCTAGAATGACCCTGATGCGACACTCCTAAACCCTGACGCGGCACACCTAGACCCTGATGCGGCACATCTAGACCCTGACACGGAAGACATAGAACCTGACACAGCAAACCTAGAACCTGATGCGGCACACCTAGAACCTGGCGCGGTAAAACTAGACCCTGACACGGCACACCCCAATAAAACATTTTTAAAACAATGATTTCCTATTGTTCTACATGAGCCTATGATTTAATTTAAATGTGTTTTTTTTTAATGGCCGATGAAAAAAAGAGCTAATCAGGCATGTTTGGCGAGGGTGGCAGACAGATTGTGCCAACATCTAGGTTGCCTGTGTGATCAGACAAAACATCTCACGAATTGATAAAATGTACGACACACTTTTATTTTCTATCGAAGATGTAGCTTGATTTAAGAAACCTGTGTATGTCTGATGCAGTATGATGACATTTATTTAGTCGATGTTGCAAAAGAAAATATTTTAATATGTAAAAACTGTTAAATTCTACTGCAAGCATCTTTGTTGACATTACAGAGAAGCATGTCATTGGTGATTTTCTTACATGAAATTCAGTAAATACTTATGGTTAATAATTGTTATCATCAAAATTGCTTCCAAGTGACCACCAGATAAAACTGTCATAGGATGAAACTGCTCTGTATCATAGGATAAAACTTATTTGTACCATCAGATGAGACTACTCAGTACCATCGTTACTTCGGAGATGGCATTGGTGGGTCGTCGAGCGCGAGCTCATAATACCCCCCCCCCCCCCACATGGGCCGAAGCTGGGTCTCTCTATCGCTAGACCGTCTGGAAGCACTTAGGGAACCTCCCTCCTGGTCTGCGGGACGTCAAGTCGACTGAATACGCTGCGTTTTAAGCGTTCACGGTCCACTCTCCTTGGGTATGAACGGCTTTGCTTCCTCTTCGGGGGAAAGGAGTTGCGTTACCTCCCCCCACCGTCCAGCGAGTTGTCCGGTCGGGACGCAAGCGGGGACGAAACAGTCGCCTAGGAGCGGCTTTCTCAGGGCCGCGTAGCTAAAACCATCGGCAAGGGTTTTGACCGCCACCCAGGCCTCATATCCATTATCGGAAACAAGTAATCACGTTATTGCGTTCCTCTTGTTGCGTTGGGAGTCATGCAGTAGCCGGGTTTTTTTTTAGATCCGTACCATCAGATGAGACTACTCTGTACCATCAGATGAGACTACTCTGTACCATCAGATGAGACTACTCTGTACCATCAGATGAGACTACTCTGTACCATCAGATGAGACTACTCTGTACCATGAGATGAGACTACTTACTCCCATCAGATGAGACTGTCCTGTACCATCAGATGGGACTACTCAGTACCATCAGATGAGACTGCTCTGTACCATATGAGACTACTTAGTACCATCAGATGAGACTGCTCTGTACCATCAGATGGGACTACTCTGTACCATCAGATGAGACTACTCTGTACCATCATATGAGACTACTTAGTACCATCAGATGAGACTGCTCTGTACCATCAGATGAGACTACTCTGTACCATCACATGAGACTACTTAGTACCATCAGATGGGACTACTCTGTACCATCAGATGAGACTGCTCTGTACCATCATATGAGACTACTTAGTACCATCAGATGAGACTGCTCTGTACCATCAGATGGGACTACTCTGTACCATCAGATGGGACTGCTCTGTACCATCAGATGAGACTACTCTCTAACCAGATTTCACTTGTTTTTTTTAAATATCTTAACACCAATAGAGAGTGCCAAAGTTTGACATGAAAGATTAAAATTTTTAAAATTATTATTTCTCTATCATTTAATAAAACCTGAATTCATTGATTATATTTTTACTGTCCTCAAAAAATTATTTTACCAAGTTTTCTTATGATTTGAAAGGGGTAGGGATCAGACAAGTACATCTTATATTTCATAGAGATTTCAAGGAAGTAAGAAGTTCTCAAATAATTTATTCTTTTCTTTTTGTTGAATACAAAACAGTTCATAAAACACAATTTGTAGCATGTCCACATACAAATTCTATCTGACTGTGTAGCTTACAAAGGAATTTTTTTATTAGAAATGAAAGTACAATCTTTGTGAAATTAATGTTGACCTGGAAAAAATCTATACTAAATCCACTGCTTGTCGTCGTCAAGCCAAATCAAGACACAGTCAAGTCAAGACAAAGTCAAGCCAAGACAAAGTCAAGACTTAGCCAGGTCAAGGCAAAGTCAAGACATAGCCAGGTCAAGACACAGTCAAGTCAAGACAAAGTCAAGTCAAGACTTTATTATTCACTTCTAAACTACTACACCAATTAGTAGGCCCCATTTTCGTCCAATTCAACATTGTTTATGCCAAGAGTTTGGAAAGAAACAAAATGTCATCAAATCACATGGCCGTAAAACCAGGTCGATAGCATATCCGGAAATTTGATGGAAAGAAATCTCGTCGACAGATAATTAATCTAAGTAAATTTGGTTGAAACTTTTTTAAGTTCACACTTTAAAACTTTGCATCAAATTTCTTTTTGAACGCATTATTTTGTTTTACTATTTAGTATAGTGCGCTCAAAAAGAAATTTCTTTTGATACAATTTCCGGTAACCGGTCCATAGTCATCTGAAATGTACCGAGTTTCTCTCAAAATTTTTGTTCCATTGAAAGTTAAACATTTATTCGTATAAATTTTGACAAAGACATATTTACATCTGATTAAGATGGAGACAACACAAAAATGGTGAATATAATTTTAATCTGATTTTAGCGAAGAGGAAAAAGGTCAAGGTCATGATAGGTAAAGAAACTTTTTAGATTTTCTTCAAACAGACAGCTCACAATCAAATATTTGATCATGTATTGTACACAACATCAGAAATTATCACAGTGGATGATAGAACATCATGAAGTAGCCTTGATATTCACTTAAACTGAAAGCATATTTACTATCACAGATTTGGCTGAGTCACTGCCAGTCACAACCAAAGTTCAGTGTAAGATAGTATCAAGCACAGTACAGTGTACTGGTTGTACAGTGTACTGGTTGTACAGTGCACTGGTTGTACAGTGTACTGGTTGTACAGTGTACTGGTTGTACAGTGTACTGGTTGTACAGTGCACTGGTTGTACAGTGTACTAGACATCAAATGAAAATTGAGTTTTATTCCAATATTAAAAAATGAAATTTTAAATGAAATTATGCCTGAAACATAGTCATAATTGTGTTAAAAATAATAATACATATTTTATATCAAACGGCTAACTAAGCATTGAATTTTCATACTGAGTTTCTAATCAATTTACAGTTTGGATGATTATTCACAACATTTTCAATGCTAAAATCAAATTCAAGGACTTGATCGACATGTTTCAAACTTGATCGACATGTTTCAACTTCAAGTAAATGGAACAAATGATTCTAACAATGGCTTTAAATCATTCAAATCTTGGAATTGCCAATCATGAAATTTTTAGCCATTCAGAAAATAAGTGATAAAATGTCTGCATTTTTTGGTCATTTGGAAATAAATGTGTCATGATGATGGTCACTTGGAAATAAATGTGTCATGTGGATGGTCATTTGGAAATAAATGTGTCATGTGGAGTTGCTGTATGAGCTGATATAAGGTCAACTCAAATGGAACTAATAAAATAATAAGACTATCAAAGCAATTTTGGGCGCAATGCTCCTATAACAATAGCTGTTAATTTCTAACATAAAATATCACTAGCTATTTATTCATTCTTAAAACTGCAGGGGCCGTTACTCAACAGGGAAACAATTTTTTTTTAATTGCAGAAAAAATAAACTTGGAAAATAAAAAAATAAAAAGTTTATTAAATCTCTGTTCAATACCAAAGTCATTGGCATCAATAAATAGATTTTTATCAATTCCTAATAATAAATAAAACATGTTTGATATAACAGATTGAATGGTGGGGTAAAGAATTTCAGACAGCTTGACATTTATCACACTTCTGGTGAATTGTGAAAAAAAAGTAAAAATTTTTTTTATATGGTTTCGCTTGAAACTTGAACTAAAATTCTACAAGAGATTTAGAGAGTTTATTGAAAGACACAGGTTCAAGTTGGTTGCCAGCCTTGGTTGCTAGCCTTGGTTGCTAGAATTGGTTGCTAGCGTTGTTTGCCAGCGTTGGTGGCCAGCGTTGGTTGCTAGCGTTGGTTGCTAGCGTTGGTTGCTAGCGTTGGTTGCTAGCGTTGGTTGCTAGCGTTGGTTGCTAGCGTTGGTTGCTAGCGTTGGTTGCTAGCGTTGGTTGCTAGCGTTGGTTGCCAGCGTTGGTTGCCAGCATTGGTTGCTAGTGTTGGTTGCTAGCTTTGGTTGCCAGTGTTGGTTGCCAGCGTTGGTTGCTAGCGTTGGTTGCTGGCGTTGGTTGCTACCATTCAGCACTGAAATAAACCAAAACGATTCAGCCACCCATGGGGGTAAGGAGATGACTTTAGTATTAACTGTTGATTAGAAATTTTATCAGCTTCTTGCTACACAAACTTGAACAGAAAGCAGGCACCACAAATGTCACAGACTTAACTGAGCCACTTAACATTGTGACGGTGGCAACACAATACAATAGAGAAAAAGAGAAGAAAATAAACTTTGGCGATCCAGAAACAGTATTGATGGTCAAGTTGTCTCTTTGTTGTAATGTAAGTCTGATCCCATTGTCTGCCAACTGTGGTGAAATGTGTCTGCCAACTGTCACAATGTAAGTCTGATCCCATTGTCTGCCAACTGTGGTGAAATGTGTCTGCCAACTGTCACAATGTAAGTCTGATCCCATTGTCTGCCAACTGTGGTGAAATGTGTCTGCCAACTGTCACAATGTAAGTCTGATCCCATTGTCTGCCAACTGTGGTGAAATGTGTCTGCCAACTGTCACAATGTAAGTCTGATCCCATTGTCTGCCAACTGTGGTGAAATGTGTCTGCCAACTGTCACAATGTAAGTCTGATCCCATTGTCTGCCAACTGTGGTGAAATGTGTCTGACAACTGTCACAATGTAAGTCTGATCCCATTGTCTGCCAACTGTGGTGAAATGTGTCTGACACCTGTTGTGAAATGTGTCTGATAACTGTCACAATGTATGTCTGAGCCCACAAGTATTGAGATGATGATCTCAGGTGTGAACTTATCTTTAGGGACACGGGCAATGGATCAGAGCAAATCAACATCACTAAACATAGGATCAAAGCAAATCAACATCATTAAACATTGGATCAAAGCAAATCAACATCACTAAACATAGGATCAAAGCAAATCAACATCACTAAACATAGGATCAAAGCAAATCAACATCACTAAACATTGGATCAAAGCAAATCAACATCACTAAACATTGGATCAACAAGTTCCCGAGACTTAGCTGAATCAACAATCAAAGCAGGTATTGTAAGGCCAACCTAGGTAGCGTGAATAATCTCCCACACTAGTGACTACACTAGAGAGTACTCTAGGTAGTGTGAATAATCTCCCACACTAGTGACTACACTAGAGAGTACTCTAGGTAGTGTGAATAATCTCCCACACTAGTGACTACACTAGAGAGTACTCTAGGTAGTGTGAATAATCTCCCACACTAGTGACTACACTAGAGAGTACTCTAGGTAGTGTGAATAATCTCCCACACTAGTGACTACACTAGAGAGTACTCTAGGTAGTGTGAATAATCTCCCACACTAGTGACTACATTAGAGAGTACTCTAGGTAGTGTGAATAATCTCCCACTCTAGTGACTACATTAGAGAGTACTCTAGGTAGTGTGAATAATCTCCCACACTAGTGACTACATTAGAGAGTAATCTTGGCAGTGTGAATAATCTCCCACTCTAGTGACTACATTAGAGAGTACTCTAGGTAGTGTGAATAATCTCCCACACTAGTGACTACATTAGAGAGTAATCTTGGCAGTGTGAATAATCTCCCACTCTAGTGACTTCACTATGGAGTAAGTTTCAGACAGCTAGCAAAGAATTTAACTAGACATGTTTTAATTATGTTATAAAAAACAGACAGCTCAAGGAAAAATTTGTATGTACATAATACACATATTGAATACTGGGAAGTTGATATGAAGGAAGAATAAATATTATTGAATTAAGAGTTCATATGAAGTGAAGACTTATAAATTCAATGAAATCTCTTTTGTTCAACATAGTTCAATAGCTTTTTATAAAGAGAATGGTCAATGATCAATGGCTACCATGTCAATGATTAATTTGACCTGTAATATAGACAAACAAATCTGTCCACAACTAAGATCAATAGCTACCAAGACTATGAACAATGGCTACCATGTCTATGATCAATGGCTACCCCCTCTATGATCAATGGCCACCATGTCTATAATCAATTTGACGAAAATTTGAGCATGTGAAATAAAAAACAAATTTGACCAAAGTTCTGTTCGATCAAATTTCCGTCTATCAATTTACATCAACAAAATTTCTTTCAAAGAAATTTCCGGATACAATGAACTCCTGGTAAATATGACCTATGAACTCCTGGCATGACCTATGAACTCCTGGTTTGACATGATAACTCCTAATAGGACCAGATATTTACAGGTGAATTAGTAGTGGAATGTAAGATGAGAAATAACAGCCAAAGAAGAAATAAGTGTGGTGTATTCAGATAACACTCATCACACTGAAATGGAGACTGGATCAAGAAAACACTGGATGCAACTATCATGAAAGCCATATGTAACACAGGCCTAAAAGTATCATCAGACATTTCAACATACATGCCTAACAGTATCATCATACAAAGATGCTGTACAACTTGCAGTAACTTCCAATGGACATAACATAGGAAGACAAAAATATCATTGAATAAATTTGAATAGATGTTATTGTAACACTTATTCATTAACTGGTCTATACAAATTATTGTCTACGTGTATATTAAAACTATTAAAATAATTTTTTACAGACCTATTAAAACTAGACATCTAATTATTTTTTTTTAAAAACTGTTTATCGATTGCTATATTAAAACTATTCATCTAGAAGTCTTTAACAACTATCTATTTTAATCTATAATAATTTTAACATTCAGAACTAAAAAGTAAAAGAAATATGTTGAAGGAAATCTATTAATTTTAACATGAGCATAAAATAGTCCTAAATGTGATCTGTCCTAAGAGGACCAGCATTACATTACAACAACTAGTTAAAAAATATATAATCTGTCCTCCAACATTATTTAGTTCATTGACTTAATTTTTCAGTTCAAAAATGTATTTAAGATGATGTGGTTTAAAATAGAACCAATAAATATGGTATCAAATTCTATAGAACAAACAAATACTGATCAAGAAAAAAATGGTTAAGTCAGTTTTGATTTCTCCTCATGTATTCAATATACAACCAGCTTATGGAGCTCTTGGATTGCTTGTCATGTATTCAATATTTTGGTGGAAACAAAGGTGCAAGAATCAATAACCCTGGAGAAAAAACAGCAAATAAATTACAAATCTGAACTGGACCTTGAGGGGGGTGAGGAAGATCACATGAGCATGAGTCGTTGTTTTGCTCTTTTAGAAGGAGGCGATACAGAAACATCTCTAGATGCTATTAAAAGTCAACCTAGTACCATAACTGCCATACAAAATGAAAGCCAAGATGAGAAGAGAGAGAAGTCTTTGGTGGAAACAAAGCTGCAAGAACCAATAACCCTGGAGAAAAAACAGCAAATAAATGACAAATCTGAACTGGACCTTGAGGGGGGTGAGGAAGATCACATGAGCATGAGTCTTTGTTTTGCTCTTTTAGAAGGAGGCGATACAGAAACATCTCTAGATGCTATTAAAAGTCAACCTAGTACCATAACTGCCATACAAAATGAAAGCCAAGATGAGAAGAGAGAGAAGTCTTTGGTGGAAACAAAGCTGCAAGAACCAATAACCCTGGAGAAAAAAACAGCAAATAAATGACAAATCTGAACTGGACCTTGAGGGGGGTGAGGAAGATCACATGAGCATGAGTCTTTGTTTTGCTCTTTTAGAAGGAGGCGATACAGAAACATCTCTAGATGCTATTAAAAGTCAACCTAGTACCATAACTGCCATACAAAATGAAAGCCAAGATGAGAAGAGAGAGAAGTCTTTGGTGGAAACAAAGCTGCAAGAACCAATAACCCTGGAGAAAAAACAGCAAATAAATGACAAATCTGAACTGGACCTTGAGGGGGGTGAGGAAGATCACATGAGCATGAGTCGTTGTTTTGCTCTTTTAGAAGGAGGCGATACAGAAACATCTCTAGATGCTATTAAAAGTCAACCTAGTACCATAACTGCCATACAAAATGAAAGCCAAGATGAGAAGAGAGAGAAGTCTTTGGTGGAAACAAAGCTGCAAGAACCAATAACCCTGGAGAAAAAAACAGCAAATAAATGACAAATCTGAACTGGACCTTGAGGGGGGTGAGGAAGATCACATGAGCATGAGTCTTTGTTTTGCTCTTTTAGAAGGCGGCCGGACTGAGAACTAGATAGCAGGGAGAAGTCAGAGTTGTGAGATGAGTGAAAGTGTAAGCAAAGTGACAGCCCAATAAAGAACACGAGTTTAAATGTTATCGCCGGAGTTGTTTCCTTATTGAGTACCAGATCTAGATGAAGATAGCAGAGAGTAAGCAAGGTTTCCTTACAATATACAACCAGCATATGGAACTCTTTGATTGCTTGTCATGTATTCAACATACAACCAGCATATAGAACTCTTTGATTGCTTGTCATGTATTCAACATACAACCAGCATATGGAGCTTCAAACAATTCTCCTTTTAAATAATGAAATTTAAAAAAAAACATAGATTTGGATAAAAGGAAATCTGATAAAAATCCCCATTGCTTTTTGGTACATAATTAGGATAGTATGGCTGATACTACAATGGTACAATGATTGTATTAGGATAGTATGCCTGATACTGCAATGGTACAGTTGAATGTATTAGGATAAGAATGTGTTGATCTGGTCTAGTGGAACTGGTACAAAGTGTGATACAATGATGTATGTATGACTGTGCCAGTGCAAATGGACTCTCTGTACAATGATGTATGTATGACTGTTAATGTGTAAATGGACTGTCTGTATGATCTTACACCAATAATCCCTGACACCAATAATCACTGACACCAATAATCATGAGATATTATAAGGCACATAATTTGGATATCAGTCATTTCAAAATAAATATAAGACATAATATTCTGCAGGTCTAAAAGTTAAAAAAAATCAATAATATTGCTGGGAGCTGTAGACAAATCTCGTGTCCAACAGTTCCTTGTCCTCAAGCTAACCTTTGAACCCATCAAATGGTATCAAATACACAATTCTAGACATTTTCAACAAGTTTTACTTTCAGGACTTGAGAATCCCTGACACGATGAGTCACTTCTGTAACAACCAAACATCTCCAAATATCCAACCCTTGCTGGGAGGGTCCAAACATCTCCAAATATCTAACCCTTGCTGGGAGGGTCCAAACATCTCCAAATACCCAACCCTTGCTGGGAGGGTCCAAACATCTCCAAATATCCAACCCTTGCTGGGAGGGTCCAAACATCTCCAAATATCCAACCCTTGCTGGACATTTATTAGAATGACTCAAACGTGACCTGTCCTCGGAAAAAGATTGATAATTTGTTTCGTTTTCTTCAACATTCGGAGTTTTGTCAAAAGCTTTGAACAGGCTTTAATTTGGTCACCGTACCTGGCAGGAAAGGCACTGGAAGAAGTGGAGTCCTTCACATACCTAGGCATAGGTAAGTAAGTAACCAAATGAATAACAAAACTCCACTTTATCAATGTTCTGTCACACTTTGAAGTGTTCAGCCGTAAAAAAGTAAAGTTTATAGAAAAAGGGGTTTAAAGTTTTCTTGTTCTTTTCAAAAATAGTTTACTTCAAGAAGAAAAGGACTTCCCGCCCTTTGGATTGATGTATACAATGATGGGGCACCGTGCAGGGGCACCGTGCAGGGTATTAAATTAAGATACGCTTTGAAAAGCTTTATTTTTAGGGACAAAATTATTTAATAGCATGGTAATTAAAATAATTATTTAAAAAAACATTTCTATGTTAAATAAAACAAAGATATCACTACAATAAAGATTTAAAATTGGATAATCTAATTCAAGAATATCATTTTGACCCAGGTAGACCCAATCGTCTAAAAACCCTTTTGGCTTGGATTGGTTCCAGGGACTTATCTATCCTTTCATGAGAACGGGTCACAAATGTTCTTGAATTTTGATTAGAGGATAAACAAAGATAGATAAAAGATAAAAAACTTAACATTTTCCGTATGATTGACCAATCATTTCTATGGGTATATGATGCCAAAGGATACTGTCCTAGCATCATAATGCAATGTCAGAATATAGAACTGAAAAGTTTAATACCTTATTTCTGGACAGCCTTGATGGTGAATCTTTATACAACAATACAGACTTCAATGTCTTCCATACAAGTATTAATGCTTAGATGTTGTAGGACTTGGCACATTACTAGCAGAAGATTCAGGTTCTAAAGACTTGAGCAACTGACCGCTTCATCTTGTTGACCCTCAGGTGCTCTCACATTCTGCTGTATTGGCTCATCCATCTGGCAGAGATCTTCCTCAGAAACTAATGGACCTGATTCTGTTTGTTGTAGCACTGATTCTGTTTGTTGTAGCACTGATTCTGTTTTTTGTAGCACTGATTCTTTTTGTTGTAGCCCTGATTCTGTTTGTTGTAGCCCTGATTCTGTTTGTTGTAGCCCTGATTCTGTTTGTTGTAGCCCTGATTCTGTTTGTTGTAGCCCTGATTCTGTTTGTTGTAGCCCTGATTCTGTTTGTTGTAGCCCTGATGTAGTTTGCTGTAGCCCTGATGTAGTTTGCTGTAGCCCTGATGTAGTTTGCTGTAGCAATGATGCAGTTTCATTGACTGAATGTTTACCTTTTTCTTTCAGATAGTCTTTACCATTGACTTCAGCTGCATTGACTTTAGCTGCATTGACTTTCCTCCTTCTGACGACGCTGGCACTATTGCTGACAAAACAGGATGTTATACCATTACTGACCACACTGCCGTCTGCGAACTTGGTTCCTATGTGAGTGATGACATCTTCTGCTGCTTGCGGGAGCTCTTCAATGGGGACAATGTTGTAGTTCCAGGCGTCATGGTGGCACCAGGCATAGTAGAGAACACCTGCAATCAGGATAGCTGTTGTTGCTGCCACCATGACTCCAGCCATGACATAACTTTGATTTCTCACACTCAAAACGAAGGATTCTCTGATTTCTGAAAAAATGCAACCAGGACTCTTTGTAAAGTAATTATTTAAAAGCAAAAAGAAATTTTAGTGTCATCTATTTTTAAACTTCAATGACTAAATTATCATCTTTCTTTAATTTTATCATTTATTTCATGCAATGATTTTTTTTATGTCCTCTAGAGCAGTGATTTCTACATTTTTAAGTGCGGTGGACCCGTGGACCCTGTTGTACAAACTGGCAACGTAAGGCTCGCGAACAGAGGAATTTTATTCTATAAATATTTTTGTATATTACCGGCAATTATTGATTTGAGATTACAAAGCTACTTATTGATTTGAGATTACAAAGCCACTCATTGATTTGAGATTACAAAGCCACTCATTGATTTGAGATTACAAAGCCACTCATTGATTTGAGATTACAAAGCCACTCATTGATTTGAGATTACAAAGCCACTCATTGATTTGAGATTACAAAGCTACTCATTGATTTGAGATTACAAAGCCACTCATTGATTTGAGATTAAAAAGCCACTCAATGATTTGAGATTACAAAGCCACTCATTGATTTGAGATTACAAAGCTACTCATTGATTTGAGATTACAAAGCCACTCATTGATTTGAGATTAAAAAGCCACTCAATGATTTGAGATTACAAAGCCACTCATTGATTTGAGATTAAAAAGCCACTCCAGACAATAAAAAAATCATGAAGAATGTTTTCCCAACCTCCAGACTCCAAATATGATTAGAAAATAATGACACTATTAATTCATGATATTTAAGGTTCTCATTTTGGTACTTGGTTTTAAGAGTAAAGAGTTAGGGTGAGATTGTAGGATACAGCTCTAATGAGAGTTAGGGTGAGATTGTAGGATACAGCTCTAATGAGAGTTAGGGTGATATTGTAGGATACAGCTATAATGAGAGTTAGGGTGAGATTGTAGGATACAGCTCTAATGAGAGTTAGGGTGAGATTGCAGGATACAGCTCTAATGAGAGTTAGGGTGAGATTGTAGGATACAGCTCTAATGAGAGTTAGGGTGAGATTGTAGGATACAGCTATAATGAGAGTTAGGGTGAGATTGTAGGATACAGCTCTAATGAGAGTTAGGGTGAGATTGTAGGATACAGCTCTAATGAGAGTTAGGGTGAGATTGTAGGATACAGCTATAATGAGAGTTAGGGTGAGATTGTAGGATACAGCTATAATGAGAGTTAGGGAGAGATTGTAGGATACAGCTATAATGAGAGTTAGGGTGAGATTGTAGGATACAGCTCTAATGAGAGTTAGGGTCATACAACTATAATGAGAGTTAGGGTGATACAACTACAACAAGAGTTAGGGTGCGATTGTATGATACAACTACAACAGGAGTTAGGGTGAGATTGTATGATACAACTACAACAGGAGTTAGGGTGAGATTGTATGATACAACTACAACAAGAGTTAGGGTGACATTGTATGATACAACTATAACAAGAGTTAGGGTGACATTGTATGATACAACTATAACAAGAGTTAAGGTGAGATTGTATGATACAACTGTAACAGGAGTTAAGGTGATACAGCCATGAATTCATTTGATGTAAACTCTGTAGACCTATTTTTCTTATACTAAGAGTAAAAGTTGAGCAAAAATGTACCTCTGGGTAAAGCTCGAATTTCTTCCATGACTTTAGAGTGAGCCAAGTTATCAATGACCTGATCAAGCTCTTCCATCATTTTGGTCCGAGATTCTGCCATTTTGTCCATGACGGAATCAAATCCTTGGATGACTCGAACTTTGGACTCTGAAACTGACTCAGAAACTCTGTCCATCACATCATCAAAACCTTTCATGACTTGGTCTTTGGAGTGAACAACCTAGGACACAAAGGCAGACATTTTATTGATCAACAACCTAGGATGCAAAGGCAGACATTTTATTGATCAACAACCTAGGACACAAAGGCAGACATTTTATTGATCAACAACCTAGGACACAAAGGCAGACATTTTATTGATCAAAAGAGATCAAAATAACAATTGTGTTGCTAACATGACAGCCATATTTAATTGGGAATAACTCAAGCATATACAATATCTAACTCAGATTTTAAAATGTACATCTTTAGATTTAGAAGATAGTATGAAACAGTAATTCATTGTTTTAATTTCATTCTTTTGAAGAAAAAAGAAATACAATCAGTAACTAAGACATAGGATCAGTCCAAAAGAAATATGATCAGTCCAAAAGAAATATGATCAGACCATAAGAAATAGGATCAGTCCAAAAGATATAGGATCAGTCTATATGAAATACGATTAGACCATAAGAAATAGCATCAGCCCATAAGATATAGGATCAGTCTATATGAAATATGATTAGACCATAAGAAATAGGATCAGTCCAAAAGAAATAGGATCAGCCCATAAGATATAGGATCAGTCCATAAGATATAGGATCAGTCTATATGAAATACGATTAGACCATAAGAAATAGGATCAGTCCATAAGAAATAGGATCAGTTTATATGAAATACGATTAGACCATAAGAAATAGCATCAGCCCATAAGATATAGGATCAGTCTATATGAAATACGATTAGACCATAAGAAATAGCATCAGCCCATAAGATATAGGATCAGTCTATATGAAATACGATTAGACCATAAGAAATAGGATCAGTCCATAAGATATAGGATCAGACCATAAGAAATAGGATCAGTCCAAAAGAAATAGTATCAGCCCATAAGAAATAGGATCAGCCCATAAGAAATAGGATCAGTCTATATCAAATAGGATCAGTCTGTAAGAAATAGGATCAGTCCAAAAGAAATAGGATCAGTCTATATGAAATAGGATCAGTCCAAATGTATTAAGTTCAGTACTTAAGAAAATGCTTTTAATTTTTATGAGTTTTAAATTGTACAAAGGAAAGCTTTCACTTGGAATTTTTCAAATAATAAATAACTTTATGCAATAATTTTATTGATTCAAGAAGTTGTCCAGGCAGAGACATCAAGGTGTGATTTTTATCAATGAGGCATTTTAGCCTGGATGATTTCATTGTTTGCTAACTCAATTACAGCATTAAAATGTGGGTATGTTCATTGTTTGCTTAACTAGAAATATTTGTATGTTATTGTATGTTTATTTCAGCATAGAAATTTAGGCATGTTGAGTTTAAAATACAAGCATTGATGATATCCTCTACATGAATGAAATAATGCACTACCTGGTCCATGACGCCCCCAAGTTTCTCCAGGACTTTGACCCTGGACTGTTCAACCTGACCCAACATTTCTTCAAGGCCTTCCATGCTGCGGCGGATAAAGTTACTTGTCATGCCTTCAACCTCTTCTTTGAGTACTTCGGCTTCCTCCAATGAAAGTACTTCAACCTCCTCTTTGAGCACTGCAGCTTCCTCCAATGAAAGTATTGGACATTTAGCTTCTCCATTGCCATCATCCTGACAAACCCCAGCACCTCTGACAACACTGCCCCTTTGACTCTCATCTGTAACAAGAGTCTTGGAAACTTCAGGATTGTGGCAGTGCTCAGCACTACACGCGGTTGGTACTTCTACTTTGTTGGTGATATCTTTAGAATTGGCTAAATCTTGTTCACCAAAAACCTGTTGAATAATTACAATGAAAAAAAAAATTGTTGTTTGAATATTTCAGAATGGTTATCTACAAGAAAAATGTTCAACTTTCTGTAAAAAAATAATTGATCATTCATACCTGAGAGTTCAGAATTATAATTAAATCATAAAAAGCAGCTGTCTAAAATTTCACAATCTATTGCCAATAACCATTGATTACGACAGTTTATATCCAATAATTATAATTCATGATAAAGTTTCCTCAGCTATTCATATATATACATATATATATATACCCGGTATATGATAACCAAAAAATGAACACATTTTCATTTTCAATTGGTTCATTGTTTATAAATGTTTTCTTTTAAAACATTCTGATAACACAACTATTTCTCATGACAATTAATGAGTTGATAATTTATATGAAACATAAATAAATACTAGATTACCCAGTGAATTTGAAATGAATTTTAGATGATTTGAAAAGTTATGATAAATCTACAAGGATAGAGAATGAATTCATTGCATGTCTATATTAGTTCAATAAAACCATTTTGCATAGGATTTAACATAAATTACCATCTAAAATGCTAAATACTTTCAAAAGTTACATAAATAAAGTTAAAAAAGAGAAAATATCTGTTAAATGTGTTACCTTTACACAGCTGCTACTCATCAGTAATAAAATCAAATTCAATCGACAAATGAGAAAAGGTTTAAGAACAGGTCTAAGCCTAGACTTATTGAAACACCGGGGCTCATTCTTTTTATTCATAGCTCTTGATGATACACATTAAAGTATTACTCTTCTAGTTATTATGAATTTGCCTTCTCAGCCTTAGCTCCTTTTCTGTTTTCAATAAAGTCCATGTACACTGTCACTGTGTTTCACTGTGTGTTACTGTCTTGGCCTGACCTACAAAAGATTTCAATGGACAAATGATTAAATTTAATACCCCATGGCAGACATGATATATTTTGAACACTTTCTTTATGGTTTAATTTGTAAGGGAGAATCAAGTGAATGCTCTATATTGTAAGGGAGAATCAAGTGAATACTCCACATTATAAGGGAGAATCGAGTGACTGCTCTACATTGTAAGGCAGAAGAAAGTGAATGCTCTACAATGTAGGAGAGAATCAAGTAACTACTCTAGCTTTTAAGGGAGAATCTAGTGAATACTCTAAACTGTAAGGGAGAATCAAGTGAATACTCTATTTTTATTTTCAATTATGTTATTAAAATGAAGTTATTCGGCAGAGCAAAGTTAAACCTTAGTATAATTTGAATTTCCTAGGACTCAATTTTGTACATTTTTTTTTTTTTGAGCTTGTGCAATAATTTTGCACCTCCGGTTAGTGCATGTGCAATAAAAAAAAATAATAATTTTTTCTTCACATTTTTGTCAACAACAAGCCATTGTCATCAGATTGCAACTTATATGCTAAATATCAATCTTAATGTCTGAGACTATTTGCCCATGGAACTCATCGATGGGTCTGTCCAAATATCTGAGGGGGAAAATAGTTCCTAAACTTAGCTTGAGTTGTTGGTGGTGGCTCTAATTTCTAACTTTTACCTTGCACAGTATATGATTAACCTTACTGATGTATACATATTTTATTTTAAAAATTCCCAACAAACTAAATCCATTCCTATGAAAATTAAATTTAACTGATTTCTCTTCCTGATCATCCAGAATTAAGCTTTAGCAAGTAGGGGCCCATCCAGGTGTGCCCATTACAGGCCTTAAAATATTAATTAGTTATGGTATTAACAGCACCTATTATGCTGAATGACCAGCATTTCAAAATTTTCACATATTTTGCTTTGCTTTCAAATTTCATAATATAAATTTCAAGTTTTTAATGAGGTTGTACTAGGATAAAGTAGGTAGAGTATTGGTTTTGGAAATCTTAAATAATATTACTTTACTAATAAATACTATGGGACAGCTAAAATGCATTTAGTGGCAAGGCTGGCCATGTCTTCCATGGTATATATATAAGTCACGGAGGTCCCCCGGATCAAATACTGGCAATAGTTCTGTTTTTAAAAGATTTAGATTTTTAGCTTAGTATTTATATCAGTCATTAGAGAATAGACGATAGTTGAAATAGTTAAAAATGAAGATAGTCATTTCCATCATGTTGGACATTTCAACATAATTTTGGGGGATGGGAGATCCCTCTCCCACTTTCATTACTTTCAATACAAAAATAAGAAACAAAATAGTTTCTGGAACCTCTCCCCCACTTTCAAGACAAAAATAAAATTTAGAAGAAAAAACCCTTTATTTAATAAATTGTTAAAAGATACAATAATTAATAGCCAATTTAATTCTTAAAATTAACATTTTTAAGTGCCTTTATTAAGGCAAGGCATTTATGTCTATAATATAATAATAATAATAATAAAGTTCATTTCAAAAACACGCTTCATCCCCAAAGGCTCGAAGCGCGGTACAAAGTTAACAAAAAACATATCTATAATTCACCACATTTAAAACAAACGCAACACTACAAAAACTAATTACAAGCATACAATATCAAAGTCTTTCTAGCCATTTCAACCCGGAGCAACACAGCAACACATGGAAAATAAGGTAGACAATCATCCCAGAAGGTATTTGCGAAATAGATGTGTCTTTAGATCGGTTTTAAAGGATTCCAGTGTCTGGTTGTTTCTAAGATCGACAGGAAGGGCATTCCAAATTGTTGGACCAGCAAATGCGAAAGTGCGCTTTCCGTAAGTCTCAAGGCAAACATGTGGTGTCGAGAGTTTGCCACTATCGGATAAGCGGAGCTCTCTACTGGGTACATAAGGCGTCAGCAGCTCTTTCAGATAGGACGGCGCCAGGTCATGTAAGCAACGGTATTAGTAATTTAGGTTCAATCTAATTATATATATTGTCATTATTGTATATTATTAATTATAATTACCTGACCCATCCAGTGCTTCACTTCGACTTCAAAATCAAATCAAACAAATTGATTGATTTTGAAGATTAATGTATAATAAGTATAGGCATAAGGCATATTATTATACCTATTGATCTAAATAATATTAAATGGGGCCACTTACATTAAGCTACATACATGTCAATGTGAACTCTTAACAAAACAACTGTCACAAATTAATTAACTAAAATAAAAGTAAAATCTGACCTAATTGACAATTGACTAAATTCTAAATGTGAAACGAATCTCGACTCTAAATTCTTAATTCTTTGGAAAGTCGTCTTTATATCACGTCGGAAAAATTAACCCAGACGACGGGGTTCAATATTTAACCGTGATAAAAATATTTTACAGATAACAAACCGTAAGCTTTGATAATTTGATCTATCAAATATTATCATGCCAAGATTAATCAAGTCGATGCAAAGTTCATTCCTGTTTACAGTTGATAGAGTAGCATACCCTGTGACAGCTATCCGCGATTATGTGTGCAACTCTCCTAGCCTAAAGGATATTTTTACGTTCAAATTGTTAACTTTTTAAGGGCGCTTCGTGTTCTAAACATTAAGCTACATTTACATCGTTGAAATTTTCAAAAACATTAATTTTATTTCTTTTGTTTTTAGTAGTTTATTTTAGTTAAACTGAAGAATCAAGTTTACAAACATATAGTCAATTCAATTATCTTTCATTTGACTCCTCATTTTGTCTTACAAACCCAACAATAATATTTTTAATAGTTTGTTTTTTTAAATCCCAACCTCTCACTTCTTGTACCCGAATACGAATAGCCTATTCTTTTTTTTATTATTAATTTTAAAAAAAACTCTTGTTTCTATTGCCTGCTGAAGATTGCTTGTAGATGAAACGTCCTCTTAATTGTCTTGTTTTTTAATATCAATCCTAAACATATATTTTTAGGAATTTAACTATTATTTATTTTATTTGTTCACTTAACCTTGTTAATTTATTATGTTTAAAATACACTTGTGGCCTAGTGTTTAGTAATACTGAGTTTACTCTTATTTGCTCCTTCCTTCCCACTTTCAGTGTACCTAACAATACTCCGTGTACCTAAACGTAATCCGTGTAGCTAACCAAACTCCGAATACCTGACCACTTTTAAGGTGGTCCACGGGGGAAAATATCGATATTTATATAATTTTTATCAAAAATGAGATTATGGTGAATTTTACTAGATAAACATCTAAGGAACATTTTGGTTTTTACCATTTTCATTAAAAAATAATTTAAAGTTGTTAAAAATGTATTTTAAAGTAGTATGGTAAGAGCAAATTTTGACTTCTGGGGCAAAATTCAGGCCCCATAGACCCCCTGGCGCACCCTTCGCTTTTACAATATAGTCATATTTGGTATCGATGGAAAGCTTAGCCTCTCTACTCGGTAATGGTATCGCCCCCTAAAATGTTCAGAAATAAGGCTGGCAAAGCCTCTATATTTTCGCTCGAACAAATGTTCTTATTGGTCGAGATTTAAAGTTTCAATAAATCGGATATTGTCATTGGTCAGCTATTTTTAGACTTCATCAACAAGTCAGAAATATATCCAACAATGCAATGGCCGTCTACCAAATTCATTGTGTCCAGTTGGCGTAACCTTTTATCGATCGATCGACTTTACTTTTGCAGTCTTCAAATAAATTCAAATTTGAACTTATTTTTTTGCTTTGAAAAGGTAAGTTGAATTAATTATTGTATAATTTAATTTATATTAAATAGTTTTAGCTAGTTTTAGGCGTTCCAGTGAAGGTTGAGCTAGGTTTCGTATAATAATACTGTGTCATTATCACTAGGACTAGTAACTAGGCCTACTTACTAGGGTAATCCCTTATTTTAGTGCGTTTTATTATTTTTTGAAAAATAAAATTTAAAATTCATTTTTGCCTTTTGGAACTTAAATAAAAGTATTTTTAAAAGTAAAATACCATCTTTTTGTTGGAATACAACAACAATTTAACACATTTTACGAGATCAAAAGACGTACATTTGCATGAATCTTTTGTCTTTCACGGCGCCATTGTGGTCAAATGAGGAGAACTCTTCTGTCCTTAAAGATACCTTATAAAAGTTGCCTAATTGGATGTATCTATATTAAAATAAATATTTTGTATTCATTTTATAACTTTAATTATGCGTAAGAGGCGGATATTTCTTTCTAAAGAAGTGTTAAGTGGTGGGTTTAAAAATTGTTAATATTTAGGTCTCACATAATTTATGTTTCTTTTATCGGATTATTATTGTGAAATAAAGATCTTTGTTTCACTAATAATTGGATATTCACCTAATTTCTTTACTATAAATAGGACGTTTATTTAATTTCTGCAAATTATTGTGGAACTCGGCCTTTAGGCGACGGAGGCTGACAGTGGATAATTATTGATGACGGTTCGTGATTGTGGATGATGGTTGATGACGGTAGATGTTGGTGGATGATAGAGGGATGATTGTGGATGACGGTGGATAATGGTTGATGACAGTGGATTATGGTAGATGACGGTGGGTGACGAAGGGTGACATTAGATAACGGTAGATGACATATCCATCTATCATCCACCGCCATACATCCACCGTCAACCACCGATGTCGGCACACAATCGGCACAAAAGACTAAATAGTACAAAACAAATAATTGTAAAAACTGACCTTTTATGCTCTGGGAAGTCCAAGGAAAAAAAAATGGAACTGTTTTAAATGTTTTATTAAACAGGATATCGTCCTTTTAAGACAATCAAAAGTTCGTTGAAGACTTTAAACTTTGTGAAGTTGCAACGGAACTGAAACTCCTTTAAATATGATGGAAACAATGTGTCACTTGTTCCGTACTGTCTTTTCAGTTTACGTTTGGCGCGCATCCATAGATTTTCTATATTTTGTGTGTGCACATCTGGGTCGTTGGGATCAACAAAATTTCTTTCGTGCACTACAACTGAATGTATGAATATCCCATTGGACAATTGCTCTATGTTCCTATAGCCTGCCCAGCCATCTGTTATTATGTGTGTCCCTGGCAAAACCTGTTGGACGATAATGTTTTCCAGGGTTCCAGCTGTTCTGTCTGGAACTTCCACTAGGAAGCATTTTCCAGTGGACCTTTCTATGCCACCAAAAACCCAGTGGCCTTGACGCCATGCTCCTCTGTGGTATTTCCGATGGAAATATTTTGATTCGTCAAGCTCAACCACAATGGGCTCCCCATTATCGTCAAAGCCACCAATCTGAGTTGCATGCTGGTTCAGATAAATCCCTATATCCTCTCGAAGAAAATTAAACCAGTCAATCACCGTGTTTTGGTTTTGGATTTGAGACTCATGCCT